>CAUYTI010156218.1:0-68895 GCA_963575145.1 Galago senegalensis
GCTGGGACCACAGGCGCCCGCCACAACGCCCGGCTGTTTTTTGGTTGCAGCCGTCATTGTTGTTTGGCGGGTCTGGGCTGGGGATTCGAACCCGCCACCTTAGGTGTACGTGGCTGGCGCCTTAGCCGGTTGAGCTATAGGCGCCAAGCCAATCTCTCTAATTTTTAATACCGAAGTCTCTAGTTGTTTAATAGATATCTCCACTTGGATGACCCAAAGATACTGAACATTAGGTGTGTCTAAATAAGGCTGTTTTTTCATTCCTCTTTCACCCCTTACCCTGGAGAATGGTCTTTCCAGTTTTCAGACCAGAACCTGGGTATTAGCGTTGGTTACCTCTTCTCTCTGTAACCAACCCCCAGTCTTGAAGTAAAATAAATAGGAATTATTAGTATCTTCCAAAATAACATAATTTTGTTCTGATAATAAAACTGCTGACAATATAGAGAGAAAGCATAAAACCTAAAATAAAGTTCATCTATAATAGTATCATCTAAAGACAACCACTATTAATATTTTGGTATATATTGCTATGCATAGGTGTAGATATAAATCTGTATGGCTATATAATGAGTATGCTCATGTGTATGTGTATCTTTTTCTTTAAACTAAAAGAGAAATCCTGGGAGACACCTGTGGCTCAGGGAGTAGGGCACCAGCCCCATATACGGAGGGCAGCAGGTTCAAACCCAGCTCTGGCCAAACTGCAACAACAAAAAAAAGTAGCTGGGCATTGTGGCAGTCACCTGTAGTCTCAGCTACTCTGGAGGCTGAGGCAAGAGAATGGCCTAAGCCCAAGAGCTGGAGGTTGCTGTGCTGGAATGCCACAGCACTCTACTGAGAGCAGCAAAGTGAGACTCTGTCTCTAAAAAAAAAAAAAAAAGGTGAAATCCTATTCAAAATAATAACTTTTCTTTAATGTAGCAGTAGACCATGTATACTTTTCTGTAACCGAAATAAAGGTTTTCTGTCTTTTCCTACTGCTTTAATTTGAGTCCTCATCATACGTTCACTGGCCTGTACAATTGCATCCTAATTTGTTTTTCTGCTTATTAGTCTTTTCTTCCCCCAGCTTTTCCTGTACAGATTCTCATAATAATCATTCCAAGTGTAGATTTTGGCCGGGTGTGGTGGTTCATACCTATAATCACAGCACTTTGGATGGCTGAGGTGGGAGGATAACTTTAGGCCAGGACTTAGAGACCAGCCTGGGCAATATGGCAAGACTCTCACCTCTACAGGAAATTTTAATTATATGAGTATAGTGGTGGGCACATACACTCACTATACTCACTCAGGAGACTGAGATTCAAGTATCCCATGAGCTGCAGTGAGCTATGACCTGCCACTGCACTCCAGCCTGGGCCATAGAGGGAGACTCTATCTCTAAAATAAAATGCAGATTTTTGAAAAAGAACAAATTCACAATTAAAAAAAAGGAAACAAAGTTGCAAGTAAACACAAAGGGGAAAGAAAGATTTTAAAAAGTCCTCAGCTAGAAGGCCAAGTGTGGTGGCATACGCCTATAATCCTAGCACTCTGGGAGGCCAAGGCAGATGGATTCCCTGAGCTCCCCAGTTCGAGACCAGTCTGAGCAAGAGTGACACCCCCGTCTCTAAAAATAGCCGGATGTTGTGGCAGGTGCCTGTAGTCCCAGCTACTCAGGAGGCTAAGGCAAGAGAATTGCTTCAGCCCAAGAGTTTGAGGTTGCTGTGAGCTATGACACCATAGCACTCTACCAAGGGCAGCAAAGTAAGACTCTGTCTCAAAAAGAAAAAAGAAAATCCCCAGCTAAATTAACACAATTTTCAAAATGACAGTATTAGCAGAACTTTTCTAAAGGTAAATATATTTCAAAACATTTTCTAGTGTTTTGGTTTTTTTTTTTGAGACAGAGTCTTTTAAGCAGTTGCCCAGAGTGGAGTGCCATGGCATCATCATAGCTCACCATAGCAACCTCCAATTCTCAGGCTCGAGCTATCCTCTTGACTCAGTTTTTCTATTTTTTATTTTTATTTATTTATTTTTTAAGTGGAGACGGGGGTTTGCTCTTGCTCAGTCTTTTTAATGGGTGCAATGCACATAATTGAGCGATGGATACACTAAAAGCCCACACTTCACCACTATGCAATTTATCCTTGTAACAAAAATGCATTTTTACTCCTTAAACTTGTACAAATAAATTTTTTTTTTTTTTTTTTTTTGCAGTTTTTGGCCGGGGCTGGGTTTGAACCCGACACCTTTGGCATATGGGGCTGGTGCCCTACTCCTTTGAGCCAGAGGTGCTGCCCTATACAAATAATTTTTTTTCAATTAAAAAAAAAGGCAAAAAACTATCTCTCCTTTCTCTCTCTCCCAAGGTTGAGATCCATTTATCCTTGGTGCTCCCTGACACTGATTGATTCCTTATACGAACCATCGAGTGTTATTAGGTTCCAGGCACTTCCTAAAAACCATTTTTTAAAACCGCTTCTCTCACCACTTTTTACTCCCCTGTCCTTATATGTACATTAATATGGGAGTTCACAGAAAGCAAAAACCACATGTTCGTCTTTCTTGGCTGAGGTCCTAGAACAATAATAAATGCAAAGGCAAAAGGCATCTAGTAAGGATTTGATGAGTGAATGGTTGGAAAATACTTGTATTTCTTATAATGACATTTCCTTAAAATGGCAATATAATTAACAAATTTAGGGGGAGGAATAAGCTTAAAACAATTAGAAATTTTTTTTTTTTGCGATAGAGTCTCACTGTGCTGCTCTCAGTAGAGTGCCATAGCCTTACAGCTCACAAAAAGCTCAAACTCTTGGGATTAAGCAATTCTCTTGCCTCCCAACTAGCTGGGACTATGGGCTCCCGGCACAGTGCCTGGCTATTTTTTGTTGTTGTTGCTGTAGTTGTCATTGTTGTTGGGCGAGCCTGGAGCAGGTTTGAACCCGCCAGCCCTAGCCGCTAGGCTATGGACAGCAAGCCTTATTATGTCCCTTCCAACAAGAAACTTGCGGTTACCTATACATTAGACCATCTCATTAAGTACTATGGAAGTGACACTGTGGGGGAAAACAGTTTACTCAAAATTTTTATCTAGTGCAATTTCTTTTTCTTTCTTGCTCTCCTTTATTTTTGGCTTTCTCAGTAATGTTATAGAGCTTTGCATGTGCTAGTTGCCAAAGCCAAATGTATGTACAAAACCAAAGGAAAACAAGTAAACAACAAAGAATGTTTAAAATTATGTTTTAGGAAACTTGCTGTTGTATGTCCTTTTTGTCTCATAGAGTAGAAAAGATATAGGCAGGTAATGTATGTGACCATCAAACTGTTTTATGTAGACCCAGCTATCTGTCGTAAATGTTAGATTGCTAGATGCCATTAAGGACTATGTGAGAAGGGGCTTAGAAGGATATTTATGGAAATCCTTTCTCTGACCACTTCCTCCACCTTAGGCTTTTTCTTTGAATGCTGTTCAATTGTGTCTAGTAAGCCTAGGAAAATGGAGGCAGAAACAGAAAGTTATGCCCTATGGCAAAAAAGATACAAAAGGAGGGAGGCTGAAAAACCTCATAGTAGCCAACTCCAGGAATAAGCTATTAGAGGTATAGTCAGATCAAGTTTCAAAAGCTGCCCTCAGAGGCCGGGCGCAGTGGCTCACGCGTGTAATCCTAATACTCTGGGAGGCCGAGGTGGGTGGATTGCTGAGCTCATGAGTTCGAGAGCAGCCTGAGCAAAAAGTGAGACCCTGTCTCTACTAAAAATAGAAAAACTGAGGCAAGAAGATCGCATGAGCCCAAGAATGGGAGATTGCTGGGAGATTGCTGGGAGCTATGATGCTACGGCACGGCACTCTACCCAGGTCCACAGCTTGAGGCTCTGTCTCAAAAAAAAAAAAAAAAAAAAAAATTACCCCCAGAGCCAGGCATGCCTGTAATCCCAGAAACTCAGGAGGCTGAGGTGGGAAGATTATTTAAGCTCAGGAGTGTGAAACAAATCTGGGCAACATGCCAAAACCCTGTCTTTTAAAAAAAATAAAATAAGAAAGATTAGCTGGGCATTGTGGTGCTCATTATAGCCCTAGCTACTCAGGAGGCTGAGGCAGGAGTATTGCTTGAGCCCAGGACTTCAAGACTGCAGTGAACTATTATAAGGCCACTGTACTTGACTCTGGGCAACAGAGTGAGACCCCATTTCTGGAAAAAAAAAAAAAAGAAGAAGGGAAAGGAAAAAGGGGGAAAAGGAAAGAAAACAAATATTTTGTAAAAGCTGATTGGGGACAATAAGGTTTAATTAGCAGTCAGAAATGTGACCTTCAGGCTCGGCGCCTGTGGCTAAAGCGACTAAGGCACCAGCCACATATACCTGAGCTGGTGGGTTCTAATCCAGCCCGGACCCGCCAAACCTCAATGACGGCTGCAACCAAAAAATAGCCGGGCATTGTAGTGGGCGCCTGTGGTCCCAGCTACTTGGGAGGCGGAGGCAGGACACTTGCTTGAGCCTAGGAGTTGGAGGTTGCTGTGAGCTGTGATGCCATGGCACTCTACTAGGGTGACGGCTTGAGGCACTATCTCAAAAAAAAAATGTCACCTTCAGTCTTCAGTTCCAAAGCACCTTAGAGAACAAAGGACAGAGATGCCCATTATTGTTCTCTCTCTTCAGCCCTCAGGGCTGCTGGCTGTCAACTGGTGTGTGAGGAAATTGTTGCCTTCCTTGTTTTTAGTTTTTACATGGTCATCTTAGAGCGTTTGTAGTTATCAGGAAGTCCTGAAGTTATACACATTCCAGTATTCATACCAAATTACCTTGGATGTCAGGTGTATATTTCTAATAACAAAATATCTCAATTTTAATCTTATGCCCTGTTATTTTCTTCTTCTGAATATTAGGTATATGTGGTTGCTATGAATATTAAAAAGGAAGCAGAGTCAAAACCAAAAAGAACAATTAAAAATACTGATGATGAGGATGATGACTACGGTACCATAGATGAACTGCCACCAGATAGTTTAATAACACTGGTACAACCTGAACTGCCAACACTCAGCCGCCTGTGGTTGGCAGCATTAAAAGATTATGCGCTTTTGACTCTACCTGCTGAATTTGCTAGTCAGCTCCCCCCAGATGGTGAGTACTGCATTCAGAGCTTTGCTTTTATAGCATTCAAAATAGTAGCTGGTAAAGGCTAGCAACAACAGTAACAATAATAACATCTTAAATTTCTGTGGACTTAAACTTGACATTGTCTCATATTGAGTTTGTTGTTTCCAGATATAACATAAAGCTCTTTTGTTAACTGAAGCAAACAGGTTAGCCCTGTTACAGTAATAGCTCTATGAGCTAGGATACTCTAAATGACTGTGGATAATAAGTCGTTATTTATAACCATGATGAACTGAACTATGTTACTATAGACTCAGTGTATGTATTTTCATGTAAGTTCTTTGTCTATCAATGAATTATGTTCCTAAAGTCCTTCACAAATTGTTTATAACTTTAGTTTTCCTACTGAAATCCATACAGACATTATCTTTAACAAGTTTTTACATTTAGAGAACGTATTATCAGTTCCTACTCAAAGAAACTATTTCTCTTCCCATACATGAATGATGCCAGTAATGGAGCTTCCCCCTTTTTTTCCTTCCTTAAGCCATCACAACAGCAAGGAGGGAGGAGGAAGTCCTCAGTGTTGGTAGTGGAAATAGGAGGTGAGGAGGAATCGCAGAAGATGAGAAAAATGTAAAGAAGCAGCAGAGTTCCCTGGTTGTGGGAGAAAGAGGGTGAGAGGGTCTTAGGAGCCACTGGCAGCAATGAAGAGGTAAAGCCTGTGACAACAGGGTAGGAAAAGGTAAGTATACTTGGTGGCATCAGCAGTAGCAGAGGAAAGTCTGGAAAAGGAGCATCAGTGAGGAAGAGGCAGATACTCCAGATCATCAGCTCCAGGAGGGGGGTTAGTTTTGATGGGGGCGTAAAGAAGAGACACTCTTTAGCTAGACTATTCTTTCTATGTAATAGATGTTTTTAATTGTTCATAAATGAGAGAACACTCGTAATAGACTCCAGTGATGTTTTTAATCGAGTTGTTTTCTTCTAGGTGGAACATTTTACACTCCTGAGACTATTGATACAGCTAGACTTCACTATCGGAATTCCTGGGCCCCAATTCTCCATGCGGTGGCACTGTGGTTAAATAGCACAGGATTTACATGTTCAGAGTCCACAGAAGCAGCAGCACTATCTGGCTTACAAAAACGTTCCACGTCTGTCAACTTAAACCAGGCATCAGGAGCAGCGGGTAGTACTAAATCTTTGCCAGAAATTAATAAAGACAGAATGCATCTGATTTTAGGTAGGTGTGTTATCTTACATATACATTACATAGATTAATGTATTTTGTGATACATCACTTCTGAAAATTCTTACCTTTCATTTTACTGCTATGGAAAAGTTTCGTACAATGTAACACAATTCAGACAAGAAAAAATAAAAGGATTTTCCCCTTACCTTGTAAATTATAAACTGAATTTTTAATCTAAACATTAAATTATTAAAACTATTCCTTCAAAATTTTAGCTGTCATGTTTATTCACAGAACAACAATAATTTTACTTTTTACTTGGCACTTAATAGATGATCCTATGAAGAAAAAGTTTAATTAGATCTAAATGAATCGTAATTAATGATTGCTGTATAGATACTTTTTTTTTTTTTTGAGACAGAGCCTCAAGCTGTCCCCCTCGGTAGAGTGCCCTGGCATCACAGCTTACAGCAACCTCCAACTCCTGAGCTCAAGTGAGTCTCCTGCCTCTATCTCCCAAGTAGCTAGGACTACAGGCGCTTGCCACAATGCCTCACTATTTTTTTTGGCTGCAGCCATCATTGTTGTTTAGCGGGCCCAGGCTGGATTCAAACCTGCCACCTTAGGTGTATGTGGCTGGCGCCTTAGCCACTTGAGCCACAGGTACCGAGCCTATAGATACTTTTTTAATATTTAAGAAATTTATACATTCTAATGAAGCTTTTAGTTATCTTATATTTTCTTTTTTTTTTTTTTTTTTGAGACAGAGTGTCACTATGTTGCCCTTGGTAGCATGCTGTAGCTTCACAGCTCACAGCAACATCAAACTACTAGGAACTAAGCGATTCTCTTGCCTGAGCCTCCCAACTAGCTGGGACTAGAGGCACCAGCCACAACACCTGGCTATTTTTTGGTTATAGTTGTCATGTTGTTTAGCAGGCCCAGGCTGGGCTCAAACTTGCTGGGCGGGAACCCACCAGCCTTGGTGAATGTGGTTGGCGCTCTACTCACTAAGCTACAGGTGCTGAGCCTGATCTTATATTTTCTGAGGGTAAAAGGAACACAAATGATAAGGTGTAATTATAGAATTTATTAGTAGATTTCATAAATGAAAATGCGAAAAACTTCCAAAATAGTAACCTTACCTTTATATAAATTAAAAGCAACTGTTACCTGTGGTATCTATTGGCCTCTATAGTTTACCATTTAAAAACTTTGTATGGTCAGGTGTGGTGGCTCACACCTATAATCCTAGCACTCTGGGAGGCTGAGGCAAGTGGATGATCAAGCTCTGGAGTTCGAGGCCAGTCTGAGCAAGAGCGAGACCCCGTCTACTAAAAACAGAAAAGTTAGCCAGGTGTTGTGACAGGCTCCTGTAGTCTCAGATACTCAGGAAGCTAAGGCAAGAAGATAGCTTGAGCCCAAGAGTTTGAGGTTGTTGTGAGCTATGATGTCACAGCACTCTACCCAGGGTGACAAAGTGAGACTCTTGTCTTAAAAAAAAAAAAAAACACAGCAAAAAACTTCCTAAAACGTTGTATGTGTGAAAAGTTCTTTGGCAACCATTTAATGAAAAATCATTTTATAATGTTCAAATTTATTTTTAATGTATTCTTTTTAAAAGTCCTGGGCTTGGCGCCTATAGCTCAACCGGCTAAGGCACCAGCCAAGTACACCTAAGGTGGCGGGTTCGAATCCCCAGCCCGGACCCGCCAAACAACAATGACGGCTGCAACCAAAAAAATAGCCGGGTGTTGTGGTGGGCGCCTGTGGTCCCAGCTACTTGGGAGGCGGAGGCAGGAGACTCGCTTGAGCCCAGGAGTTGGAGGTTGCTGTGAACTGTAATGCCACGGCACTCTACCCAGGGGGACAGCTTGAGGCCCTGTCTCAAAAAAAAAAAAAAAAAAAAAAAAAAAAAAAAATAAGCTTCATGGATATGGATGACAACATTTTCTGGATGCCATTTTTATTTAAATGAAAACTAAAACCACTTTCAATATTCAACCATCAAGAAGTAAGAAAATAACATATATCTATATTATGGGTTATCTGTATAAAGACATATCATACAATCATTTACAAAAACAAATTAGAAGGAATCAAAGACTCAAATCAAGGCTCAACACCTGTAGCTCAGTGAGTAGGGTCCTGGCCTTAAAAGTATGTTTGAGACAACTTCAAATCTCCATATGTTCTGGGTTGATGTAAAGGAAGAAAATTCTGAGATTGCTACAAAAACACTGAAAAGCCTGATTCCATTTCCAACATCCTGTGTTTGTGAAGCAAGGTTTTTGCAGTGACAGCAGTTAAAATGAGATGATGGAGTAGACTGAACATAAGCAACAGATTTTGATTGTCACTGACTCCCATCACCCCCAGATGGGACTGCCTATTTGAAGGGAAAGAAGTGGAGGGTTCCCACTGATTCTTCATTATCATGAATTATATAGTTATTTCATTATATATTATAATGTAATAATAATGGAAATAAAGAAATAATAGATGTATCTGAATCATCCCTAAGCCACCCACTGACCCTGGTCTGCAAAAAACATTCTCTTACATGAAACCAGTCCCTGGTAGCAAAAAGATCGGAAACCACTGCTATAGAGAATATGCAATTTTTTAAATTTCAGATTAATACTGGGGTACAAATATTTAAGTTGCATTGTTCTATATATAATAGAGTGTATTTATCCCAGGAATAAAAGTTTGGTTAAACATACAAATACAATTAATGAAATACACTGTTATAATAGAATATTTTAACAAACACATGATCACGTCCAGTGTTGCAGCATAAACATTTTCAAGGCCCATTCCAAGTAAAATTTCTGAACAATTTAGGCAGAAAAGAAAACTTTTCACCTCAAAGATCATCCATGGAAAACTCATATAACAACATATTCTTCAAGAATAGAAACAAGACAGAGGCCACTCTTGCTACTTATATTCAGTATTGTACTGGATTAGATAGCTAGGGAAAGCAGGTTATAAAAATAATTATAAGATATCCAGAATGAAAAGGAAGACATCAAAGTATCTATATTCTCAAATTTGTCAAACTATCTGTATCTGTATAGCAAATCTTGGATTGAATGCTAGAACAACAATAAAAAATTACATGAAAAGAAAACAAAGAAGGGCAGTGCCTGTGGCTCAGTGAGTAGGGTGCCGGCCCCATATACTGATGGTGGCAGGTTCAAACCTGGCCCTGGCCACCTGCAACAAAAAATAGCTGGGTGTTGTGGCAGGCACTTGTAGTCCCAGCTACTCATGAAGCTGAGGCAACAGAATTGCCTAAGCCCAAGAGCTGGAGGTTGCTGTGAGTTTGACACTGAGGCACTCTACCAAGGGTGACAAAATGATGAGACTCGGTCTCAAAAAAAAAAAAAAAGAAAAAAAAAAGAAAGAAAGAAAAGAAAACAAAGAAAATCTAAGTGAGGTGTTAATGTTAGTTAATACTAATGAATAATATTTTTGTTAATTTTGACAAATGTTTGACACTAATGTAAGAATATTTAGGGGAACTGTGACTTTGATATAAGTAAAGTGTACTCGCTTTGTTCTGTAACTAGAAAAGTATCTTAAAATATAAAAACTTATCTTTGTCTTTTCTTTCTTTCTTCTTCTTTTTTTTTTTTTTTACTATAATGGTAGTGCTTTATTTTTCAGTCTTTTTTTTAAACATAGCCTTCATGTCATTTTCTTAGTTATTGTGTTAAGACATTTATATTCTACATTTAGAAAAATTCACATGTACCCTTATAAGATGAACCATAGACGTGATCCCACCAGTCACTCTCTCTCCACTCATCTTCCCCCTTCCCCTTCCCTCCCTCTCCCCTTTCCTTATATTCTTGGGCTAAAATTGCAGTATAGCTTTCCTATGAAAGCTATAAATTAGTTTCATAGTAGGGTTGAGTACATTGGATATTTTTTCTTCCATTCTTGAAATACTTTGCTAAGAAAAATATTTTCCAGTTCCATCCATGTAAACATGAAGGAGGTAAAGTCTCCATCGTTTTTAGGGCTGCATAGTATTCTATGGTGTACATATGCCACAAATTATTAATCCATTCGTGGGTCAATGGGCATTTGGGCTTCTTCCATGACCTAGCAATTACGAATTGGGCTGCAATAAGTATTCTGGTACAAATATCTTTGTTGTAGGGTGATTTTTGGTCTTCTGGAAAAAAATGCTTAATCATCAGAAAAATGCAAATCAAAACTATTTTGAGATATCATCTAACACCAGTAAGATTAGCCTATATCACAAAATCCCCAAACCTCAGATGCTGGTGTGGTTGTGGAGAAAAGGGAGCACTTCTACACTGCTGGTGGGATTGCAAACTAATACGTTCATTTTGGAAAGATATCTGGAGAACACTTAGAGAACTAAAAATAGACCTGCCATTTGAGCTTATCTTTTTCTTAAGTCACTGGTGATTTGATAAACAAAATTTATCAATATTTTGATGACCCATGTATGAATGTCTCCTATTCCATCTATTTTCATACTCGGAGAGGTTTGCCAGTATTTTAAATTTCCTAATTGATATTTACTTACATGTATTTATTATTTTACTCTAAGTGTATACTAAAAAAAAATTTGTACTATTCAGTTTTCCTTGTGTTCAAATTTAGTTAAATGTGTCAAAATTAATATATACCCTGTTCAAATTATTTTAAAAAGACATATTCATATTTTGAGATATCCTAAAAAAAAAAACAGCTGACAAGTTCTTTTCAAAAGTATCAAAATAATGAAGAATAATTAAAGACTGAGAAAATGTTGTAGTTTGGATAGGACCTAAAATGGCAGGCAGATTCTAATGTGGGCAGCTAACAATTTCCACATCTTGTACAAAATCTGTATTCTAATCCTCTACTTCCTGTGGACAGGAAGTGTAATTTCCTTTGAGATGTTACAATATTGGAAAGGTCATGGGACTTCACTTGGGTGATTATGTTACAAATGATTACGATTTCTGTCTTGCTAGAAAAGCCACTTTCTTGCTGGTTTTGATGAAGCATTTTGCCAATGAGAGAAGACTACAGGAAAAGAAAGCAACTTAGCCTATGGGCAATAACCAGCAAGGACCTGAGACCCTTTAGTCCAATATCTGCCCTAGAATTTGCAATACTATTTACAACAAACCCAAGACCCTTTTAAAATAATACTATATTGCTACACAGGAAGTGCAAATGTAGTATAATTAACAAAATGATACTAATGTATGCATCTCAACCCATATATTATTGCTTTCATTGTAATATGTTTGGCCTTGAGACACAGGAAAAAATCATGAGGTTTGCATGAGAATGCTGAGGAACATAGAAGGAGCTCTGCAGACTCAGGTAGGTTAATATGTATATGTCCATAGAGAAACATCTTCCTGGGTAAATAGCCAGTTTCAGCATGGACTGCCCTTCCTATTCCTGTAATCTTCACATATTATTATTCCCAGTGGTCCTTTGAATGCACTGCCTTATTTTCATTCTATAGTCTGTGCCACAGATACACCTTTTCCTCTTTATTTCCTTTCTATGTTTGTTGGACTGCCTGATCTTCATTCTCCAGAATCTCCTTGATGTGCCTGCTCCTAGAGACCTTCCTTATCAATCTCAGTTCATGTCTGAGGCCTGTCCACTAATCTCACTAGGACAGCTCTTCTGCCTACAGTTTGGATTTTTTTAGGTTTTCTGGATCCCCACCAGACTGAAATACTAGAGACATTTGACTGAACCTTTGCCCACACTTTTCTTCTGTGGGCTACACACATGTAGTAGAAAAAGATCAATATAGAACATTCCACTTTGTATTGAATCATAGAAATGAATTAATGAATCTTTTCACATCCTAACAATTTTATTATATTCTTCCCAATAAATTCCACCTGTCTTTCAATCTGAAGAGAATTTGAACATTAAGATGAACATATTTCTTTTGCTACCTTTGTCCTCAGGGCAGAATATGAGAGTCCCTCCTCTTTAAAGACCTCAAATACCCTTTGTAGACCCTTCATGGAGCCTGCTATTTTTGCCTCACGTGCACCTCTCTGTCCTTCTAGGAAGGATTGCTCTGTTGACCAAAAAAAAAATCATGTTCTCCAAAATTCAGCTCTATTATCAAGGCACTCTTGATATTTACATACAGATCCTTACTAAGTACAATATTTCATCAACTTTGCATTTTTTTCAAATTTTATTACAATCACTGTTAGCTTATTGGCAACAACATTATTTTCATTGTCTGCACATGGATAAACTAGTTCTGAAATCTTTAGCTGTCAATTTCTTGTAAGAAAATTTGCATCAACATGTGAAAAATCATGTTAATGCAAAATTTGAAAATCACACTAACAATGGTGCAGCCTCTTTTATTACAAATATTCCATTGCTATTAGTTTTCATGCTGTAGAGGGTGATATTAAAACATTTATTATTTTGTATCAAAATCTAATTCATAAGAATCAGAATCAGAATTTCAAGATATTTGTGAATTCTTTATAAATTAGTTTCATTGGTGCTTTTCATTTCTATGTGAATAAAACTTATGTTTTTGTAATCATAGAAGGGCTTCTTCAATAAATGTACAATAAGGGTATTATGTGTACAGTGGTGTAATTGACAGCAATACTGTATCTCCTTTCAGATCCTCTTAAATCTTTGATTTATTGACTTACAGTGGATGACCTTCCCAATGTTCATAGACCAATTTGACCTGGTGTTTGAGTGGTTCTAATTAATTTTGGGTTATAGCACCAGTATGGCTCACAACCCCATCATAAGGGGAGATAAATGTGGAGTGTGCTTCTTTTACGTGGAAGATACTTAATAGTCTAAGCATCTGATCTGTGACCAGATGTCTGTCACAAAGAAAATTCAATTATACTAGCAGACACCCTCTTGTCCCATGTATCTGCAGTCTATTTATTACTGCATGATTACCACTCTGGCACTGGGAGACTGACTTTATGTTCTCCCTGTGACCTGCAGAAAACCCAAGTTGAGTAAGACCATGGTTCTTCAAGTGGAAGGGATATTTAATAAACCAATTACAAAAATCATTTTGGAATTGAATAATCAGTTTTGAAAGATAAGGAGATGAACTAAGGGAAGGCAGAATACACAGAAAACAGTCTCTAAGCTGTTTTAAAATATAGTTGAGAAACTGATTTCACAGTATCAATTTTTCTTAAATTAAAAATAATAGTAGTATAAAATGGGGTAATGAGTCAGGAGGTGGAGGAAACTTTGACCTTCAGCCTACTTCAGTCTATTCATATTCAAGGTATTTTGTTGCAAAGTTAAGGGAAACACAAAAGAATCAATAGAGAATCTTAAGGACAATACAAAATTGATTAAAATAAAATTCAATTAAAAATGACACTATGCTCAGTATTATTGAAAAATATTACAGTTGTTCAAATGAATGCAAATAAACGGAAATGGAAATTATTAACATTGCGAAGGAAGGGCATAAATTGTTTAACTGTAAAAAAGGAATAAAGTGTTTTAGAAACACGATGGTATTTACTTGAGAAAGACAAAGAAGTACATGCTTAATATAAAGTTAAAGGTATGAACCAAATCAACGATATGGAGCCTAGAGGTATTTTTTTTTTTTTTTTAAACCGGGAAGTTACAAGCTAAAGCCTTTAGGACGGAAGCGACCTATGGGAGACTCCAGCCGGCGCGATAAGAGGAACATGGCGGCGAGAGGGCGGAAACGGAAACCGAGAGGGGGCGGGACGCCACTTCCCGCCCACCCCTCCCGCGCAGCTCAAATGCTCAAAGGTTCTCGGTCCCTGCAGGCCACCATCCTTCTCGCCAGCCACGTGACCTTCCCACATCGGGAGGTGGATCTGCCGCGCCGGGCAATGGTGCACTTCCTGTGAGTGTAGGTGCCCGGCTGAGTCAGCGCACAGCCGGCGCGGCACAGGTGGGACCTGCCGGGGATCTGGAGCCCCAAGCCCCTCCACAGGACTTGAGCAAAGATTCCCAATTGTATCAGAATGGAAAACGTATTAAAGAGTAATAACCTTTCAAAGTTTTAACAGAAATTTCATTCATCTTGAAAACTACAGTGCTAATAAAGAGGAAAACGAAGTGTATGGAAACACGTACATATACAGTTACTCAGTGATTTAATGTGGCATAACGCAAAGTCGACTGCATAGTTTTTCATTAAAATCTGAACTATGTGTGTGTTCATGGTACCGCACTACAGTACATCAGGCTTGTCATCAGCCTAATGGTGCTCGCATGGACATTTAGCCCATTGTAACTGGCGGAAGTAACAGACTGAGCGGCGGCCAGGCTTGGCTTTATCTTTACTGGGAATGATTAGAAATTGCATTTTTCCTTAGCAGTGTTTCCGTTTTTAAACAAATGTTAAAAAAAAAAAAAATCCCGTCTGGCGCTGGTGGCTTACCCCAGCGAGTTGATCACTTGAGTCTATGAGTTGAGCACTACCCTAGGCTAGCTATACTTTGTCACTACAAAAAATAGAGAGTTAAAATAAGAAAAAAAAATAGCCAAGCCAGTGGTGCACACCTTTAGTCCCAGCTTTTGGGGAGGCTTGAAGCAGGAGGAATTCTTGAGCCCAGGAATTCAAGTCTGCAGTGAGTTATGATCATGCCACTGCACTTTAGTCCTGTCTCAAAATAATAATCATAAGAATAATACTGAAAACATAAAATCTTGCTCAAGTGAATACTACGTCCTAGTTCATGTTCCCCCGCCCTCATCTTTTCCCTGATCTCTTTTTTAAAGGTTGTCATAAGGTAGCCCCCTTTTTGTTGCCGCTAGAAGGCGCTATAAGCACAGGGGTCCCTTGGGTCCCAATGCATGGTGTAGCTGGTATTTCTGAGGTTAAGAACAATGTGAGTTTAAGGCATGAAAGTAACCAGGTGGAAAGCTAATTATCTGACTCAGCATCTTTCACAGGGAAGTCTATCCATCAAATGATGGAATATATTCTTCTTAGCAAAGTATCTCAAGAACGGAAGAAAATGTATTCAATGTACTCGATCTTACTATGAAACCAATTTATAGCTTTCTTCTGAAAGCTATAGACCAATTATAGCCCAAGAAGAAGGGGAAAGGGGAAAGGGAGGGCGGATGGGTGGAAGGAGAGTAATTGGTGGGACCACACCTACATACATCTTACAAGGGTACTTGTGAAATTTTCTAGGTGTAGAATATCAATGTCTTAACACAATAACTAAGAAAATGCTGTGAAGGCTATGTTGACTAGTTTGATGAAAGCATTTCAAATTGTATGTAAAACTAGCACATTGTACCCCATGATTGCATTAATGTACACAGCTATGATTTAATGAAAATAATTTTAAAAAGACAGTTTTACAATGAAAACACTGATTTTTTTTTTTTTTGTGGCCATTTTCCCTAGATCTCAAGATGTCTGTTTGCCCTATCCTTACTTTTTCTTTGCCAGTGCAAGATCTAAACTCTATGTATGTTATTTTTTTCTTAAAATTTACAAGACTCTCAAATTCTTATTTTATAATACAACAGCATGTTCATAAGTAAGCAGATAGCATAGTAGCTGATGAATACAACCAAAGAAAACTATGAAATCCTGACACATTGACACAGAATAAAGTTCCTTAAAAATTTAGCCCCACAGATATATATATATATATTTCTGGCTTTCTTTGGGCGTACTTTAATTGCTCTTCTCCTAGTGATACCTATTTTTTATTTATTTTACCTCAATACATGCTCTGGTCTCTACTTGAATACTAATATTCCTTTTGTCTTCACTACCGTTAACTTGTACAGCATTTGTCTACTTATTCTTCACATATTCAATTAAAAATTACTTCCTCCAGGAAACTTTCAGTGACCATTTTAATTTGGGTTGTGTGTTCATAAATCTAATGGACATCCACAGAATAATTCACATTTCTACTGCATCTTGAATCTAATTTGTATTGCTTATTTGTTGAAATATGTTTGACTGATGTCTCAAATAAAGAAGAAATTTATCCATTTTATGTATTTCTATTCATAATATGTGGCAATATATGTGTCACATTCTTGGCACTCAATTTTCTTAGTTTGCAAATATGAATAGGTCAAAATCAATCATTTTTTAATATACCAATATGAAATAGTGCATTTCTGTTAAAAATATATTTACAATAACATAAAAATGTGATATACTTAGGGTTAAATCTGACAAAATATGTGCAAAATTTATTCTATGAAAATTATTAAACACTGATGAAATTAATTAAATAAAATCTAAATAAGCATACCAATGCACTAGTTTCATGGATTGGATGGCTCAATAGTGAGAGGTCAATTCTTACAAATTTTTCTACATATTCACTACCATCACAAACCCCATTATGAATTTTTGTAAACATTGGGAAGAGGATTCAAAAATTTACATAAGAAAGTAAAGAACTTAGACTACCCAAACCAATTTAGAAAAAAAAGGACAATGTTAGAGAACTCACTCTATTTATTTCAGGCATAATATAAAGCAATGTTAATTGAGGTATTGTGATATTGGTGTAAGGCTAGACATTTAGATAAATGGGACAACATAAAATTCACAATTTCTTTTCTTTCTTTTTTTTTTTGTCATCCAAGCTGAAATGTAGTGGTATGATCATAACTCTCTGCAACCTCAGACTCCTGGGGTTCAGTAATCTTCCTGCCTTAGCCTCCTGAGTAGCTGGTATTACAGGATGTTACCATGCCCAGCTAATTTTCTTCTATTTTTTGTAGAGACAGGTTCTTGTTCTTGCTCAGGCTCTTGTTGAAATCCTAGCCTCAAGCAATTGCCCCACCCTCTTCAGCTTCCTAAAGTGCTAGGATTACTGGCATAAATCACATGACCCAATTTACATCTTTCAATGATAGTGTGATTGAACATATTTTCATGGACTTGTTTGCCATTTATATCTATTATTTGATTGTTACCTTTCTCATTTTAAAAATATATATTCATTTATTATTAAGTTAATTATATATAATTCTTGAAGCAAAATCTATATCAGTTATATGTTCAAAATATTTTCTCTGAGTCTGTGGCATATCTTCTCATTTTTTAAACAGTGTCATTCAAAGAGCAGGATTTATTATTAATTTTGATTAATTTCAATGTATTTATGTTTTTCTTTTATGTTTTATAATATTTATTTTTATAGAGGAAATATTGCTTAATCTGAAGTCACAAAGATTATCTGCTATGTTTTCTTTAGAAATTTTATATTTTACACATATATTTATATCTATGAAAATTTTTGAATTAATTTTTACATCTGGTGCAAAATAAGGGTTAACAGGTTATTTATTTGGGAGGAAGAGGCAGGAGGATTGATTGCTTGAGCCCAGGGGTTTGAGGTTGCAGTGAGTTATGATCATATCCATGAACACTGGCCTCAGAGAGCATGACCCTGCCTCAAATAAAAAAAGAGAAATAAAGAAAGAAAGGAAAGAAGAAAGGTATGCAGGAAGGAAAGAAGGAAGACGTGAATTGAAACTACAATGGCATGCCATCACACATCTACTAGAATCATTTGAAAAATATATGTATAATCAATATCAATACTGCTAAGAATGTGGAGCAATTGGAATTATGATCTTTTTCTGTTGTGAATGCCAAATGACATAATCACCTCTGAAAGTATTTTGGAATTCTCTTGTAAAGTGAATCATATATGTATTACATAATCTGGCAACCCATCTTTAAGGAGGTATTTTTCCCAAGAGAAATGAAACTATATGCTTATAGTAACCATATTATCATAGCCCAAATCTGGAAATAATCCAAATAGCCATAAAATTATCCATATTGATAGCATTTTATTTTATTATTTATTTACTTTGAGACAGAATCTCAAATTGTCACCTTGGGTAGAGTGCCATGGTGTCATAGCTCACAGCAACCTCCAACTCTTGGGCTCAAGTGATCCTCTTGCCTCAATTTTTCTATTTTTAGTAGAGTCAGGGTCTTGCTTTTGCTCATCCTGGTCTCAAACTTGTGAGCTCAAGTAATCTATCTGCCTCAGCCTCCCAGAGTGCTAAGATCACAGGCATGAGCCACTCTGCCTGGTCTTGATAGCATTTTATATTAATAAAATGGTGAGCAAGTTGTGGGATATGTGGATGGATTCAGTTCTTCCTCTTTCCTTATTTTTAATTCTGATGAGTAAGTGTAGACTGAGCTTGGAATATAACATCCTAAGATAGAGATAAGTTGTGAGGAATAGACTTTGTCTTGTTCCTGCCCTCCTCAGGAATGTGACATCTGAAATAGAGAAGGAACTGCTTAGGACAGCCTGGGTATTCTTACTTTCTCTGCTTGAAGCAGCATGTCCTTCAAAGATTTTCCCAATGACTTGCATCCCCTGAATTATATAATTTAGGGTGGGCTGCCTTGTGGGGTTCCTTGACTGTGGTGCAAGTGGGGAATGTGAAATCAAGATTCCTTCTGAACC
The DNA here is from genome assembly GCA_963575145.1 of Galago senegalensis. Taxonomy (NCBI): domain Eukaryota; kingdom Metazoa; phylum Chordata; class Mammalia; order Primates; family Galagidae; genus Galago; species Galago senegalensis. The sequence goes on from CAUYTI010156218.1 coordinate 18,772, forward strand.
AAGCAGGCTTCTTGAGCTTCAGCACTGGCTCACAATGAATTCCAGGCTTCTTTTGTCCCTTGATTCCTATTTTTAAGTAATAAATTTGCTTTATATAACTTGTTGTGCATGAATTTGCTTTGTCTCATTAGATTCAGGCAACACAAAAGCCCAGGGTGCAGTGTTTGTAAGTTTTTGGTATCCTATTCCCTGGGTTTATGTAGTAATGAATTTTTCTCTTCTCCATGCTGTGGGAGTCCTCTCTTGGGATTGATTATTGGTGAAACTGCTTCACAAAATTGATCTAATGATCAAGTTGAGTTTGCAAGAACACAGGCTTTCTGGCAAAATGGGAGGGATAATTCCACCTAGTACTCAGTCCAGGGCAAAAGCATCAGCCTGGACGCATAGGAGCTGATGCACAGCTAGATGAGTTATGGGGAAGGATGGATGATGACTGGGACATATATGACTCCCATTCATGCAGATGTGAAACAACTGGCTGCACAGTCTGAGGCAGAGAGAAAGGAGTGTGAGAATTGGTGATCACAGTACAAAGTCCCCTAGTTTTGGAGCATGTATGTGATCACTCATTGTCAGGGCTCAAGATTATGGGAAATGGATGTTTTGATGGACCTTGAAGAACTTAGAAGGAACCACAGAGATGTCCTTAGATGGTCCTTGCAGCATGACAGGAAGCCAACACATGCAATGCCCACCTTCACAAACAGGGAGACTCATTATCTGAAGGGTGGATGTGGAGGAAGGCCAGGGTTTTCTGAAGCCTGGCTGATTGTTTGATAAAGGTACATTGCAAACCAAATGCCTTGGACTTTTTGTCACACTTCCAGGTCCCCACTGAAGGTAAATGGCCTTATACTACTGTGAAAATAAGAGGAGGAAAGAGGGAAATTCAGTCTTTTCTTGACACCCATATGTGGAACCCATGTGGTAGTTTCTGGGTCCTGTTAGGAAAATAATTGAATTGATGCCATTGGGAAGTTTTGGGATAAACTGTTGATCCATGATGCTTATCTACCTACAGGGCTTATCTGCTTGTGGGTGGTGCCATTTGGGTCATTTCAGGTGTTCATGACTGTGGTTCTCACTGCTGACTTCATACAGGTAGGCATTTTGGCTGTTTGTGGCATAGAACATCACCACTGTCTTAAGGTGTATATGCCCTCACAGATCAGAACTGAGCCAATTCAGTGGGGGCATATCCACTCCTGCGACACCTAACCTACACAAGCACCACTAGGTTATTAAAGAAAAGCAATACTGAATACTGGAAATGGGAAAATTACTGGAAATGTTAATTCTGAACTTAATTGCTACAAATAAAAATGTGACAATCCACCATGCTACTATGTGATATCCCAGTTCAGCTGGTCAAAAAGGCACCATGAATGCTAAAGATGCTTGGTCTGGAAGCCAGGACATATCCAACTACAGTCAAGTCCATGGTAGCCCTCACTAGTACAAATGAGGCCAGGCAGCTGGTAGGCCTATTTGAATATTGGAGGCAGCATGTACTCCACTGGGATGTCCTTTGTGCCCCCCCGAGTCAAGGTACATGACAAAGCCCCTGACTCTGAATGGAGCCCCTAAACAACAGGACTTGGAAACTATCCAACAAGTTGTGGTTCAGGCACTGTCTTTTAAACTTGTAGAGCCTTCTACCCTGGTGAAATTACTGTATTGTGGAAACTCCATGCATGCTGACTGCTGCCTATGGAAATAGAAAACCACCACTAATGTGCATTACCCTTTCAGATATTGGACATGTGAGTTGCTTGGGGCAGCCATCAAACATGCCTTCTAAAAATGCAAATTCTTGTTTACTGTTGGGCCCTGTTGGGGAATGAGCATCTCACAGTCACATGTGACTCTGACACCTGAGCATCTTACAGTGACATGTGACTCTGACACCTGCCAGTTCACACCTGGGTGCTCACACACCCACCAATACAAATGGACAGGCTCAGCAGAGCTCAATTGTCAAATAGAAGTGGTAGCTTCAAGACTGGGCCCAGCCAGGACCCCATGGGATGGTAGGATTCAAGAACGAACAAATGGTTAGCTGCTTTGGCTTCCCCTATGCCTATCTGGAGTTCAAGACTCAGATGTGCCTAGTGATGGTGTGACATGATTTACTGATGACTCTGAAACAACAGAGAAGATGGAATTTTCTGGGTGTGGCTATTATCTTACTACTGGCCAGTCTGGCCATTTTTGACTGATATTAATTAAACATGAACGTTGTGCCTTGTAGGACAAATACATGCATTGATGATGGCCATTCAGGCCCACTCTATTACCATATCTTACTACATTTTCACTGACACATGAATGTTTGCTAACAGCCTACCCATCTGGTCAGGAGAATGGCAACTGAGCAATTATACTATCAAAAGAACTTCTGCATGGGGACAAGTACTATGGTAACAACTTGCTACCTGGAAGAGACAAATAATATGTCACTCATGTGGATGCTGAGACTACCATAGCTGCCTTGAAAGGAACGTATGCCATGATTCCATACCCCATGCATTTCACTGTGAGCAACATGATAATGGGCACATTATCAGGGAATATGATAGATTTCCATTTACCCTGTGATCTTCAGGCCAATGAAGCTATTAAGCAATGGAATAGTTGATTCACACAGAAAATGAACACAGGTCATCAAGGTGGCCAGCCATTGGCAATATGAACACTAAACACTGTACTCCAGTGAAAGGGCAAATGGCTTTGCAGCAGATGTTGGGAAACACTGAACTTAATGTTGGTGGAGCTAAATCAGGGAGCTGCCTTATCAGGATGTGTTTGTGAAATCCCAATCTCAGTGTTCCCAGCAATTCTTTTTTTGACATCTTGGAGGTGGTTCACGATTCAAGCCACCATAGAACCAGAGACAGGGTTCCCTACCTCTAATCTAGTGGCAATTATTTCCACAATAAGCCTCTTCTATGGTACCTCGCAGTGTTAGGGGACCGGGCCAAGAAGTGTGAAGGTTCAGGGGTCTCTGTAGAGGTATTGGGGACCACCAATCTTTCCAATTGGGTGGGTGACATGATCAGATATCAAGATTGCATATGACATGACCGTACTTTGAGGACTAGATGAATAAAACCAATGTCTATGGGTCAAGTAATAGGGCTATGAATTCCAGAAGTAACCTCAGGACAGGCACAGATAGGCCAGGCTACACCAAATTAGCCCAAATTTTTGCAATAGGCAGAGAACATGTTAGGTCCTAGGAGACAGGAGTTACTAACCTGCCAATCTGTTCTTTCCAGGCATGGGAGCAGAGGACTGCCTTCATTAGGCTTTCCCAAGCTGTAGCCACTGTGGGAAACCGTGATTATTGAGTGGCTGCATAGGAGGTTGTATTTGTAAAAACTCATTGAATTATTTCCTGGGAAAGAATGAATTCCACCTAAGGAAACCCAACTTAAAAATTAAGGAGTTATTTATGAATCTTTGAGTCCTTTCTTCTTTAGATTAGTAGTTTCCCAAATGTCAAAATATGACTAGCTCCTGTCTATAGAATTTTTTCAATTTATTCTTCCTTTATAAAGATAAAGTGGTTAAGAGTCCTAACTACGGTTCTGACTTCTCTCTTGCTCCAACTCCTACTCACAGTTTTATGTAGGGTTCATTCTTTTTGCCTCTTTATCTTGGGGCATGTTTACATGTTGGTTGTCTTTCTTTTCCATCTGCAGCCTTAAAATCTGTACTTATGTTTGTTATAGGTAAAATTTATATGTTGAAGATGAAAGAGAGCTGCAAGCTCTACCCTGAAATATGGCATCTTGGCACACCGGGTATTGTAAACTGAAGGAAATAAAGACAACTGCAGAGGGAAAGAAGATCTCTCTGAACTTCTCTTACCCTCTTTCTTCTGAAGACCCTCAGATGACAGGTGTTTTGCCCTACACCTGAGGAGAATTAAATATGCCAAGAATTTGAAAAAAAACAGGCCTTGGTAGGATCCCCCAGTTTATCACAATTAGATCACACCCTTTTGTCCACCAGTCATACTTCTGCATGACTGTCCATCAAAATACAGTTTTCTCTGGTTCTTTGGGTCTTCATTTCTGAAGTCTCCTGTGTCACATGAAGCTTGTATTAAACAAATGCATATGTTGTTCTTTTCTTTCATTCTGTTAATGTGAGTGGTTTTATTGTTGTTTGTTTGTTTGTTTTGAGACAGAGCCTTAAGCTGTCACCCTGGGTAGAGTGCTGTGGCATCACAGCCCACAGCAACTTCCACCTGCTGGGCTCAAATGATTTTCCTGCCTCAGTCTCCCAAGTAGCTGGGACTACAGGTTCCCACCACAATGCCTGGCTATGTTTTTTCGGTTGCAGCTGTCATCGTTGTTTGGCAGGCCCAGGCTGGATTTGAACCCACCAGCTCAGGTGTATGTGGCTGGTGCCTTAGTGGCTTTAGCCACAGGCGCTGATCCTGTTTTTTTTTTATTTTTATGAGTTGAGGCCTCACTCATTGCCCAGGAGTGCAATGGCATGATCACAGCTCACTGCAGCCTCAAACTCAAACAATCCTTCCTGCCTTCCTCAGCATCTAGAGTAGGTAAGACTACAGGCATGTGGCACCACACCTTGCTAATTTTTAACATAGAGTCTCACTATGTTGCCCAGGCTGATCTTGAAGCCTTGGCCTCAAGCAATCCTCCTGCCTTGGCTCATATTATAGGCATGAGCTACTATACTACTGCACCTGGAAAATCTGCTTTTTTTTGTCATTGTTGTTGTTTGTTCAATCATTTGTTTTAATAGAGGGTTAATCCATGAATATTGGCACAGGATAAGAAAAATTTCTTCCTTCTTCCCTATTGTCTTCACTCACAGTATTTCTCAATATAGCTGTATTGTGAAATTGAGCCTTTAAACAGGCAATTAAATTAAAATTAGAGTGGGTCTAATCTATTCCAACTGGTGTCCCTATGAGAATAGAATATTTGGACATACAGAAAGATAAGCAGCAGCTGGGCATGGTGGCTCACACCTGTAATTCTAGCACTCTGGGAGGCTGAGGTGGGTAGATCACTTGAGCTCAAGAATTTGAGACCAGTCTGAGCAAGAGAGAAACCCCTTTTCTACTAAAGATAGAAAAAATTAGCCCGGCATTGTGGTAGGTACCTGTAGTCCTAGCTACTTGAAAAGCTGAGGCAAGAGCATCACTTTGAGCCCAAGAGTTTGAGGTTCTTATGAGCTCTGATGATAGCACAGCATTCTACCCAGGTCCATAGAGTGAGACTGTCAAGCCTAGAGGAAAGGTCGTATGAGGACATAGTGATTACATAGCCATCTATAAGCCAAGGAGAGAGGCTTCAGAAGAAATTAAACCTGCCAACACTTTTGTCTTGAATGTTCAGCCTCTAAAATCATGAGAAAATAAATTTCTGTTGTTTAAGATACCCAATATGTGGTGGGTAGCTCTGAAACACTAATACAATACTCTAAGAATTAATTCAGTCATCATTCACTTTAGAAAAGTCCCCCCTAGCCTATTCAAGCTGTTTGCATATACTATTCCTGTGGATTAAGAAAATGCACTGAGTTTATGTTTTGCTTCTCTCTTCCTACTTATCACATACATTTTAAGTTGTAAATCTTGCTAGCGATTATATCCCCATTTAATTGTCTTCAGTTTGAAAGAGCCAATGATTATAAAATAAAGGGAAAGGATGAAGCATTCATTATAAGGACAACACAAAGAATGCAGAACTCTGATGACAAGTGACTTGATTTTTTTTTTTTTTTAGAGATAGAGTCTCACTTTATCACCCCTGGCAGAGTTCTATGGCATCACAGCTCACAGCAACCTCCAATTCCTGGGCTTAGGTGGTTCTCTTGCCTCAGCATCCCGAATAGCTGGGACTATAGGTGCCTGCCACAATACCTGGTTATTTTTTGTGGCAGTTTGGCTGGGGCCATGGTCGAACCCACCACCCTTGGTATATGGGGCTGGTGCCCTCCTCACTGAGCCACAGGCACCACCTGTGACTTGAATTTTTAGAATTCCTAAACACATCAGAATGTTCCTCCCACGGAGACAGGGTCTAGTGGAGGACCACACGAACAACAGTAACAGGGTAAATAATAAACTCATAAGTAACTAAAATATCTAAAATGGTAAGTTCCACCTTGCTTTTACATGAAAATGAGATAAATTTAAATTTTTATTCATTTAATTAAGAGTTTGGACAAAATATGACTATGTATTTTATTATAGCTAGTAATGCTATTTTGTAGAGTTTAAATAAATATGTCCACATAGAAAAAAAAAGTTGTGCCTATATATTTTACTTATAATTTTGAAGAAAAACTGAAACAAAATTTTATTTGATGTTTTCAATACAAATGACCTTTTTTTAAGACTTTGTATGTGGTAAAACTGATAAAGTTGAAAACTGAGTTAATAAGAATGGATTTTTTGTCTGAGCTATATGCTCCATTTTTCACACACAACAAAATACACTGATTTGTGTACATCTGTTTGTGTGTCTATATATGTCATATGCCCTTGGTATTTCACTGCCAAAATATACAAAATAACTCTAATTAATTGCCTTAAAAGAATCACTTCAATCAAATATTTCATCAGGAAAACAGAACTCCAATGACTTTTTTGTTCACAACTTTGGTAATTTTTGATAAATAAAACTAATTTTAAAACTTTCATTAAAATTCAGATGTTTAAAGATTATAAAATAGCCTCTTCTGGTATATCTATGAATTTTGTTGGACTTGACTATGAGGTTATGTTTTTAATTTTTTGCCTCAAAATTTGGAGGTCTATGTAGATGGTTGTGGTGGGGTATAGTGACATGTTCTCAGTGACTAGGTCAGCAGCTACAAGGCACAATCTACCTCATATGGCCCCTTATTCACTTCTCCAGCTTTGCCTCCTGACTATTCTAAGAGAAACTGAATCCTCCAGTCATCCTGTTTTCTGTTGCACTTGGTAAGTGAATCGGATACAAATAAATTCAGTTGGCCATGTGAGACTTAGGAGTACCAAGAAAGACATCAGGGATGGTGCTTATGTTGTGGTTTTAGAACATTTTCCAGTAACTTAAAATCTTAAAGGCATGTTATGTTAAACTAGGATGAAAATCATATAATGTCTGAGTCACCTGTAGGATGTAATGCTTCAACTATCTATGATTGTCTGGGAACTAGGTCTTTTCTGTGTCAAAGAGTAATATTATTGCCTTTTAAATCTAATAATCACTTTGGCTAAGTGAATGGTTAACTTTATAAACTGTAATCCTGATTTGTAAAAAGTGTTTTTTAGTATAAAAGATTAAACAGAAAGAAAAATAAGATTGTATAAAAAAGGATCTTGGGGATGGGTGTAGTGTGTCATGCCTGTAATCCTAGCACTTTGGGAGACTGAGTTGGGTGAATTGCTTTAGAAAAGTAGTTCAGGACCAGCTTAAGTTAAGTGTGAGGCCTTGTATCTACTAAAATCAGAAAAACTAGCCAGATGTTGTGGCAGGCACCAATAGTCCCAGCTACTTAGGAAGCTGAGGCAAGAGGATTGCTTAAACTCAAGAGTTTAATATTGTTGTGAGCTATGATGCCAAGACACTTTACCTAGGGTGATACAGTTAGACTTTCTCTCAAAAAAAAAAAAAAAGAAGAAGAAGAAGAAGAAGAAGAAGAAGAAGAAGAAAGAAAGGATCTCGCATTGTGAACTTTTGTCCTGAAATAGAATTACTGGCTATTTAAGAAAAGTGAAAATGAAGATAAAGGCTGGGTGTGGTGGCTGTGGCTCATACCTGTAATCCTAGCACTCTGGGAAGCTGAGGCATGTGGATTGCCTGAGCTAACATATTTAACGTCGGTCTAAGCAAGTGCAAGACCCAGTCTTAAAAAATAGACAGGTGTTGTGGTAGGTGCCTATAGTCTCAGCTACTTGGGAGGCTGAGGCAAGATAATCACTGGAGCCCAAGAGTTTGAGGTTCCTGTAAGCTGTGATGCTATGGTGCTCTACTGACAAGGACAAAGAGAAGAAGAAGAAGAGGAAGAGGAAGAGGAAGAGGAAGAAGCAGAAGAGGATGAAGAGGAAGAGTAGGAAGAGGAGGAGGAGGAGGAAGAGGAAAGAAGAAACAAAATAAATATCAACCCGAAGTTTTTTTTTTTTTTTTTTTTTTTTTAAGATAGAGTCTCAGTATGTTGCCCTCAGTAGAGTACCATTGCGTCACAGCTCACAGCAACCTCCAATACTTGGGCTTACGTGATTCTCTTGCCTAGCCTCAAGTAGCTGGGACTACAGGCATCTGCCACAAAGCCTGGCTATTTTTTTGTTGCAGTTGTCTTTGTTGTTTTTTCTTTATAGACAGAGTCTAACTTTGTCCCCCTCTGTAGTGTGCTATAATGTCAAAGCTCACAGCAACTTCCAGCTCTTGGGCTTAGGCAATTCTCTTGCCTCAACCTCCTGAGTAGCTGGGACTATAGGTGCCTGCCACAATGCCTGGCTATTTTTGTTGTTGTTGTTGTTGTTGCTGTTTGGTTGGGGCTGGGTTTGAACCCACCACCCCTGGTATATGGGATTGGCGCCCTACTCAATAAGCAGGCACCACCCAGTTGTCATTGTTGTTTAGCAGGCCCAGGCTGGTTCAAATCCACCAGCCTGGCACCATAACCACTGTGCTATGGGCTCTGAGCCTGGTATGTCTTAAGGTATGTTATCAGTAATAATTGTGATTATTATGTTAAATTGTTGTATGCCACAAAAATGCCCAACTTTATGTGCCAATTGTATCTTTAACCATTACTACTCTACAACATTTGTCTTCCATAGACAATTATTCTATTTAATTTTATTTTGTTTTATTTTATTTTTCTACTGGAAAACAATTTTTATTGAGTTTCCACCTGCTGTACAATCTATTCCTGACATTATGCTCCTTCTTTGGCAATTTGGCCTTTCTTAAGTGATCCCAGGAACAATTTCTTCTTCTCCATAATCTGTAAGAGGCCTTGGCCAACCTAAAGGTTAAGATGAATTTAAGGTCAGTTTTCTCCAGAGTCCTCTGTTTGGTCTGTACCAACAATGACTTGTGAAAGGTAAGCACCGGCTTCTTGGTTCCCACCATACAGACTTTCAACATGACAAAATCAGTGGTCACTTCACCATAGTGGACAAAGCTACCCAGAGGGTTAATGCTGATGCAAGACAGGTCATGATCAGTTCGCCATCCTTAATAAGGTATCCTTGGCTGATCTTATAGATCTTGTTGTTCTCCGTGCAGTGATGGTAGCCTTTCTGCCAAGCTTGTGCCATGGAGAAAGTCACATGAACAAAATGCCATCCCCCAATATAGGCAACCTTAGACCTTGGTGGGTCTTTTGAGGCAGTTTCTTGGTATGCCAATGACTGGTCACCCCTTCATAGCCTTGCCCTTGATCACCAGGATGATGTCAATCATCTCATCCTGCCCAAACACTTGGTTCTCTGGGTCTTGCTGCTCCAGTTTCTCCCAGACCTAATCTGATGCTTCAGCCACAGTGCCTCCATTCACCTGGATCTCCATCAAATGGGTCTTTTTCTGGTGTATAAGAAGCAGGTGCATCATGCTGCTGAAGACCTTCTCCAGCTGCTTCTTGTCATCCGCATTCTGCCATTTCTTGCAGTATTTGGTGAAGGTCTTCTTAGATTTATGCCAGGTCTTGTAGAAGTGTCTTTTGCACTCACTGCTAATATGCTTAGCAAAGATGGTCTTGAAAGTCCAACATCTTGAGGAATTTCCATGTATCACACAATGATCACCTCCATCATGAGCAGTGTCTCCACAATGGTCACAGCCTCTACAACTTCTTTCCTATTCATGTTGGATCCTGGCCTATTGACTTCCTGTACAAGATGGGTTATGACAGCCTTGGAAACCAGGAAGACTGTGAGATTGACAGGCTTAGATAGATCATCCTTTGAAAAGCTCTTCACCTTCCCACAATGCCTATTGCTTCTCTTCTTAGGTAAGAGGCCCAGGAACTGATGACTGGGAGCTGAGAACTTCCTGTGAGACATTGCACCACCAAATCCTGCTGGTACAATTATTTTACTTTGATTCATCTCAGAATTTTTTTTTTTTTTGAGACAGAGTCTCAAGCTGTCACCCTTGGTAGAGTGCCATGGCATCTCAGTTTACAGCAAACTCAAACTTTTGGGCTCAAGTGATCATCTTGCCTCAGCCTCCCATGAAGTTGGGACTACAGGCACCATCTCAATGCACGGCTATATTTTGTTGCATTTATCACTGTTGTTTAGCAGCCTTGGTATATATAGTCAGCACCATACATACTGAGCTATGGGCGCTACCCTCAGAAATTGTTTTTTAACTGGAAAAGTCCAAAATTTATCCTTTAAGGAAAGTAGTGGAAATGCTGAGAGATTCTCCTGACTAAAAATTTGTGATAGTTTTGGAGATTATATACTATTGGATTAAAAGCAAACTTCCAGGACTTTAATTAGAAAGCTGACATTTCCATGAGTATTACTAACATAACATCAAACAGAAAAGAAATTAATTACATATGATTGACCTAATTTTTTTATGACATTTGGTTTTAAATGTTGCTGATACTTTTTGTGTTCTATTTTCTAGAACTCAGGACAATCCTTTTTTGTCTTTTGAGCTTTTTATATCTTTTAGCAATATATGTAATTATAAGCAACATTTGAAATATATATTTTTGTCTCTATTTTTTTGGAATTTGAAAACCACTTGTAAGTGTTCTTAATTTATGGCAATATAGTTATTTGCATAAATTCAATAAGAATCTGTTTTCTTCTATAGGACACAATGAAAGATACTGGTTACTTTACCAAGGCTTTGACTGGCAAGGTAGAGTTTCAGAGATGTCCAGACTGCATTACAAAATTAAGGTTGACTTTATAAGGCCAATAGAAAGCCAGTTGGAAAAACTTGCCAGATACCTCATCATAATATTTTCTGATCTGTGGTGAGTAAAAATTGCCACTTTCTCACAGGTCTAGGAACCCCAGGTCACTTTGGGACCATGAGAAAAGAGGAATTTACCCAACATACACAGGTATCTAATGGCACAGATGAAACCTTGGCTTGTGAGAGGCTTTCAAGTCCAACTTGAGATTCCTTATAAAAAGTTCCAGCAAAGCCAATTTTAAAAGAAAGAAAATTTTATATGGCTAATGATTATTCTTACTGAAATTTATGTAAACAATAATGCCAAATATACTGAGAATACAGTTTATTTTGGCAAGTAAATTGATCCTACTGTGATTTACCTTTAATAAAATGGGAATAGAGAGATAAATATGATTCAAATATAATAAACTAATGGAAATTTACCCTGGAAGTGAAAAGAATGTAACCTAAAAATTTGTACCCTCATATTAATTTGAAATTTACAAAATAATAAATAAATAAATAATAAATATAATAAACTATGATACAGTTATATTAGATTCCAGCCTTGTACGCAATGACAGCTCATAGAAATAGCTGTTTAACTAACCTGGTCTGTTCAAAGGACAAGAGACCAGCCAGAGAATACAAAATTATATACAGTAGTCAGATATGCTCCTTTTTTTTTTTTTTTTTTTTTTTTGCTGCTTCTTAGTCCTAAGATAGAAGATAGATTTTAGCTGGGTGTGGTGGCTCAGGCCTGTAATCCTAGCACTCTGGGAGGCCAAGGCTGGTGAATTGCTTGAGCTCACAAGTTCCAGACCAGTCTGAGCCACAGTGAGACCTCGTCTCTAAAAATAGCTAGGTGCTGTGGTGGGCGCCAGTAGTCCCAGCTACTTGGGAGGCTGAAGCAAGAGAATTGCTTAAGCCCAAGAGTTTAAAGTTACTGTAAGCTGTGACACTATGTCACTCAACCCACAGTGACAAAGTGAGACTCTGTCTTAAAAACAAACAAACAAACAAACAAACAAAAAGGCAGCTTCTCTAACTCAGTGGATAGGGTGCTGGCCACATAACACCCAGGCTGGAGAGTTTGAACCAGCCTGGGGCCAGCTACACAACAATGACAACTGCAACAATAACAAAATAGTCAGTGTTGTGGCAGGTCCTGTAGTCCCAGCTACTTAGGAGGCTGAGGCAAGAGAATTACTTAAGCCTAGGAGTTTGAGGTTGCTGTGAGCTGTTGAGCTGTGATGCCATGGCACTCTACCGAGGTTGACATACATTCTTTGAAACACTTTCATACACTTTCAAAAAAAATTGGGTTTTAATATGTTGAATTTTCAAATTTTAAAGTGGGGACTAAAAATTAGACACATTTACTCCAAAATGCATTTTTTTTGGCATATTTTGAGATGGCTGCCCCAGAAGTAACACTGCAAAAGCTATCTAGGAATACTAGTCCTAATCTACAAATTATATGCAAAGAGAGATGAGATTGAAAATTTGCCTCTGACTCTAAGACAGATGAGGAAGAAACTGAAAAGAACTTAGAGCTCAACAAAGATCACTGAATCTTCTAGCCCAAGTGCTCTAGATAACCAGGCAGTGTTGGGTTTCTTGTTGGCCATATTGGAGAGCATCTGTGCAATCACAAACACTATTTTCTGCATCTTTAGATATCTCAGGAGAAATTTAAACCTGAATAGAAAAAGTTTCCTAATAAGTGGCTTGGCTGCAACAGGGCCCTACAAGTGGCCCCACACCAAATTGACGTTCAGGAATATTCCCTTTGATTTCCTGGAACTTCAGTTCTATAGGGGCTCTTAAAGCTAGGTGTGATCTATTTTAATCTTACTTAGTAACTGTGGTAAGGCTATAAATAAGAATACTAATGTTATCATCATGCAAACTTTAGACTCAAAACCCAGCACTTGTGGATATTTTCAGGTGGCTGCCAAATGTGCTCTCCTTCCCAGGGTACAACCCTGACATTGTATGTGTCAAGCTGAAGAAGCCAGTCTGGTCTTTTTTGTTTCTTTATCCTGCAGTAGTCTGTGAGTTATGTTTTAAGTCCTGCATTCCAGTTACTGACCCACTCAGATCAAGGAACTTAATCAACAGGCCTTTAACTCTCCACCCAAGATGTCACTCCCTCCTTTTCAAGGCCTCCAGAGATGACCTTTGACTTCTGTCATGGCACACCCTGTTACCCTCTAAGCTACACTATATCATACTCTGAATTGCTTGAAACAGGCCCTTTTCCCATTTTTTGTGAAATCTGCGTATGTTCCAGTTGGTGACCAGGTTCTCCTTAAGCTTTGGAGGGTGAGACCTAATGAACAACTCAAGGGAAAGTGGACTTTCTGGGACATCCTACTCATGACCTATACAGTGGTCAAGTTGAATAGATTACATAATTCCCACATCAAGCCTTATTCTCCCCTCAACCACTGAGAAAACCAAGAAACTAGAACCTGGCCTGAAGAACTGTGCAGAGATGATGGTCAAAAGCTTCAGTCCCTGGAACGGGAAGTGTATTATTCTCAGCATCTTTGTCTATTGTATTCAGTGTGCTCTTTGTGGTTTTTTTTTTTTTTTTTTGCTGATTGTGCTGCAAGTTGTTCCTAGTATAACTTAAATCCATTCCTCACCCAGATAAGTTTGATCCCTAGAAAAATGCAGTAAATCATAGTAATGATTTCCATCTAAAATCTATTTGATAAACATGAACTGCAATAATAGGAGTGAGGAAGGAGAGTACGTGTAGTGAATAAGATGGAGTCAGGCTAAGGGCCAAAAAACCACAGCTGGTCTGGCCAGTTTAGGTCCTACATGACTTTCACCTCTTGTCTTCCATCCTTGTTTTGAAAACTCAGCTTTAACCTAAAAAGTCTATCTTGAATAGTTTAAGACAATTGATTTAGGACATTACCTTTTTTTTTGAGGCACTCTCACTAAATCACCCTTAGTAGAGTGCCATGGCATCCCAGCTCACAGCAACACGAATCTCTTGGACTTAAGGAATTCTCTTGCCTCAGCCTCCTAAGTAGCTGGGACCTCAGGCATATTGCCATGATGCCTGGCATTTTCTGTTGTTGTTGCAGTTGTCATTGTTTAGCTGGACGGGGCCAGGTTTGAACCCTTCAGCCTCAGTGTATGTGGCTAGTGCCATAACCACTGTGCTATGGGCTCTGGGCCCCACGCCAGGAGACTACTTTTTAAATTAGAAATGTTGTTTGGAGTCATGGATTACGGTGATTGTTGTTGCTTAAGATAAGAGTTAATTATTGTTGTTTAAGATAAGGGTTAAGTATTGTTGTTTAAGATGAGGGTGAAATATATATATATTTGAGACAGAGTCTTAAATTGTCACCCTGGGTAGAGTGCCATGGTACAGCTCATACCAGCCTCAAACTCTTGGGCTGAAGTGATTCTCTTGCCTCAGCCTCACAGATAACTGAGACTATAGGCCCCTGCCACAATGCCTGGCTATTTTTTTTTTGTTGTTGTTGTTGCAATTGTCATTGTTGCTTTGGCTGGCCCAGGCAGGATTCAAAACCACCACCCTTAGTGTATGTGGGTGGCGCCCTACCCACTGAGCCACGGGTGTTGTGAAGAGTTAAGTGTTGTTTAACGTAAGTGTTAACAAGTTTTTTGCTTTGATCTTTTATGTATAAGATGGTGGTTTTGGAAATGGAAGAACAGAACAGTATTAAAGAGGCTACTTTCACTGTTCTCCTGAACCACTGGCCTTGAGATCATAATGATTGGTGGACCTCTTCTCACCACTGCAAATTGAGTGATGGTGACCAGTTGCTGCAACCTCTTTGGTAATAAAAGAGCAAGTTTTGTCTTCATCCTTACAGGTTCACCCATGTATTATTTCACCATCTTTGTATTTTTTATCAGTGAAGTAAGAGAAAATATCCTTGGCTCTAGGAATGTATATCTGAAAGGTCAAATACAACTATTTGTTTCCAAACAACTTACACTCTAGTTCAAGTTTTCCAGATGCTGTACATGCAAAACTAGTAAACATTGGGATCACTTTCCATTTAGATATCTGCTATTAACTGGAATCCATGGGTGTCTACACAGGTTCTTGATATGGCTGGCTGTCACTGGCATATTAAAAAGTCCCCTAGAAGATTGGGTGTGTTGGTGCACCCCTATAATCCTAGCACTCTGGAAGGCTGATGCAGGCCAATCACTTCAGATCATGAGTTTAGGACCAGTCTAAGCAAAAGTGAGACCTCAGCTCTACTAAAAATAGAAAAACTGAAGCAAGAGAATTGCCTAAACCCAAGAGCTGGAGGTTGCTGTGAGCTGATGCCATAGCACTCTACCAAGGGCAACAAAGAAAGAAAGAAAGAAAGAAAGAAAGAAAAATAAATAAATCTCATAGGCCCCAAAGCAGTGAAGAAAACTAGGAGGTGTGCCTTTTAATAAAATTCAGTGAGACTGTAATAGAAATATAAAGCAGGGAGTGGTTTGGGGTGAGATTTTCTGATTCCCAAGGATATTAGAGACAAAATCATCAACAGCAGTATTCTTTAAGTTTGAAAGACCCTTTCTTCTTTAATCAAAGTATATCTGGGAATCATTGCTGTAGGCACAAGGCATGTAGATTTTTATTTTTAGTCTCCCTTATAAAGCAGCACTGTGGTTATGAGAGTGAGTTCTAAAGAGAAATTCTTGTGTTAAATAAAGTGTTTCAGTAATTAAGATTATGTGATATTGGCACGGGGTGGGGAGGAGAAGGAGAAATAATGAACAAGAGAAAAGAGCTCAAAAAGAGAAGTATAAATAAATAAGAAAATACTTTTTAAGAAGGATCAGTGGAAAAAAGATTAAATTTTTCTTCTCTTTTTCTTTTTTTCTTTCTTTTCTTTTTTTAGGCAGAGTCTCATTCTTTTGCCTTGGGAAGAGCATTGTGACAGCAAACTCTTCGGCCCAAACAACCCTTTCGCTTCAGCCTCCAGAGTAGCTGTGACTACAGGCACCTGCCATGATGCCTGGTTATTTTGTTCTATTTTTAATAGGGAGAGACAGGGCCCCATTTTTGCTCAGAATGGTCTAGAACTCCTGCGTTCAACCAATTTGCCCACCTCAGCTTCCTAGAGTGCTAGGATTACAGGTGTGAGCCATTCACTATACCTGTCACCCCAAAAGATAAACTTTTGTTCTACAGGATATCATATCCATTAGGGAAATGAGAGTTTGAGCTTTGACATCACATTACACATAAAATGATCTCCCAGTGGCTCACAGATCTAAATATAAAAACAACTTAACACAGCATTTAGCTCTCAATTTAGAAAAAAAAAAATTTCATGACCATTGTGTAAAGGGAGATTCCTGAAACTAGACCTAGGAAGAATTTATCAGGTAAAAGAAAAGATATTCCAATATAACTAATGTAAAGTTAGTCCTCTGGCGATAAACTAAGTCAAGACCAGTTCATTTTATTACTTTTCTGCTGGGCTATAGCTCAGATTTGGAACTATAATTTAGGAGTGGTAATAGTGCCTGCCTTTTGAGATGTAGTGAGACTTTAATGAACTAACAATAAATAAAGCCTGTAAAGTGACAGAAGGCCTATATTAACCATTAAGTAATCTTTTTTTTTTTTTTGAGACAGTCTTACTTTGTTGCCCTTGGTAGAGTGCCATGGTGTCATAGCTCACAGCAACCTAAAACTGTTGGACTTAAGTGATTCTCTTGTCTCAGCCTCCAAAGTAGCTGGGACTACAGTTACCTGCCACAACGCCTTGCTATTTTTAGAGACAAGGCTCAAACTCTTTGAGCCCAAGTCTGCTGTCATGATGCTCTACCCAAGGCAAAAGAGTGAGACTCTGTCTAAAAAAAAAAGGAAAGAAAGAAAGAAAAAAAAAAAGAAAAAGAAAAGAAAAATTTAATCTTTTTTCCACTGATCCTTCTTAAAAAGTATTTTCTTATTTATGTATACTCACTCTGGCTCAGGCTGGTCTAAAACCTGGAAGCTCAGGCAATCCACCTGCCTCAGCCTCCCAAGTGTTAGGATTACAGGCATGAACCACCATGGTACCTGGCCCAGTTAAGTAATCTTTAAGAAGGCATCCAGCTCTGTCACCCAGGACAGAGTACAATGGCAAGATCACAGTTTGCTGCAGACTTAAACTCCAGGGCTCAAGTGATCCTATATAGCAGCCTCTTTAGTAGCTGACACTATAGTATACCACCACACCTAATATTTTATTTTATTTTTTTATTTTTTAATTTAAATTTAATTTTATGGTTTTAGGACTAGGATCTAGCTATATTGCCCAGGCTGGTTTTGAACTCCTTGTCTCAGGCTATCAAGTACCTAAGATTATGGTATGAGCCACAAAACTGGCATAAGTCAGTATTCCTTTTTATTTTTTTTTTGAGACAGAGCCTCAAGCTATCACCCTGGGTGAAGTGCCATGGCATTACAGCTCACAGCAACCTCCAACTCCTAGGCTCAAGCGAGTCTCCTACCTCTGCCTCCCAAGTTGCTGGGACCACAGGTGCCCACCACAACACCCAGCTATTTTTTGGTTGCAGCCATCATTGTTGTTTGGCGGGCCCGGGCTGGATTCGAACCCACCAGCTTAGGTGTATGTGGCTGGCACCTTAGCCACTTTAGCCACAGGTGCCGAGCCATAAGTCAGTATTCTTTAATACTGATGGTGTTTTATAAATAATTGAAAGATGTATTATTTGAATCAATTTTCACAATTCATCACAATTCCGTGTCACAATAAAGTAATGAAATCATAGACAAACTATGATACAAATAGTTATCACTTAAAATGTTTATCCTATAATTACTAAAAAACAATTTTCAACTTATATACATATGTATGTATGTTTGTCTTATATCACTACTATGCTTACATATGATAGAACATATGAACAAAATATGCGAACAACCATATTTCTAGAATTTCTCCCATTAATTTCAGTGTTATTAATTGCCTTTCGACTCCCCTTACTTTTAACTTTCTTCATATTGCTATCATCTTGACTAATCAGAAATTTTTTGGTGAGGCCACATTTCTTGGGAGATTTCTATTCATTTAATTGATAGCCTATGAGAAAATTTTGATTTTGAGTGTATCACTGAAAGATATCCATGAAAGGATTTTAGCCCAAGCTGATGCACATGTAGACAAGTACTACCGCATTATTACTGCCTTCTGGAAAATAGTGTTTTTATAGTATAACACTTAAGATGTGTCCATACTTGAAAGATATAAAAATGTAAAGTCTAACATCAGCAAAATACACTATTTTCTTCATTTAGGAAAAAAATGGGTTTTACATTGACTATTTCTCAGTGTAAAACAATGGCAGATAATTTTGCAGCTATTCCTTATTCCTTTCACTCTTATGCCTGAGCACCAAAGCTCATTGCTCTTTACTCACCACTTTTGAGGTGGGTCACTCCTACTCCAGTGCTCCTTGTTTATGGCATGGCATTGTGCCCTATTTTTTTTATTTGATGATATGAGGAATTTCAGTAAATATGTTTTGTCTCATGAAATGAATTGTGATTTTGGAGGTATGAAAATATTTCTTAAATTACAAATGCCCAAAGTAATAGCACATAAATATCTGCTACCCTGTTCTGAAAGATATGGGCCAGGTAAGCTGCACCCTCATTCCTTGTCCTTAGATTCCAGGAGCTAGGATGTGGTGTGGAGAGTATACCCAATTTTTACAGAAAATAAAAGCATGTAGTGTGAGAATACACTCCATTTTTATAGAAAATGAAAACATGAGTCTTGACCTTGTGAATATCCACTTTAGTATAGACTGCGGCTTCATGGCTTAGTAGGCTTTGTAGCCATAGTGCCTCATAGACAAGTGTCCATTTATATGACAACCTGGAAAGGCTGAAACAATACAGGTAATCATCAGTTCAATTGTTACTAGGGATTTGTGAAGGACAGTCAAATAGGTAAGGTATATGGTGAGCAGTATGGATATCTCTGTTACTTTTTATTATGCAGTTATTAGCCAGCTGATTCTGAAATTCATATGGAAAACCATGAGATCCAGAAAACCCAAAACAAACTTGAAAAGAAAAACAAAGTTGTATTACTGTTAGTCTTTCTCTACCTCCAGGAGGTGTAAATATTCATTGTTTCCACCTCCAGGAGGTCTAAACATGCATTGAGTAAAGAACAGAACTTGTTAGTCTTTTTCTACCTTCATCAGATGGGACTAAACATTCTTTTTTATTTGTTTGTTTTTTGAGACTATTAGAGACTCATTATGTCACCCTCAGTAGAGTGCTGTGGTGTCACAGCTCACAGCAACCCCAGACTCTTGGGCTTAAGTGATTCTCTTGCCTTGGCCTCCCAAGAAGCTGGGACTACAGGCACCTACCACAACACCCGGCTATTTTTTGTTGTAGTTGTCATTGTTTTATCTGGCCTGGGCCAGGGTTAAACCTGTCAGCCTTGGTGTATGTGGCAAGTGCCCTACCTACTGAGCTATGGGTGCCACCAGGACTAAACATTCTTAAGTGAAGAATAGGATTTGACATGTTTCTTTTAAACATTCCTTATAGGTTGCAGAAGATTTGTAGCAGATAACCCTCCAATCTTTTACAAGGCCTCCAGCACATGAGCTCTGGTGTTCTATACCATATTAAGAGATACTGAGTGAAAGGTGTAAACAATGGCACCTAGAGACAAGGTAGAGGAGATGTTGAGGACAGGCTTATTGAAAGGCAAGATGACTCACCTATACAGTGAGAAGATGGCATCTGTGTTGGGGGGCAATAGGGACCTCTTTTATATGGGGACATAGGGGGTGGGCACATTCCACAGCTTGCTTGGGAAGTTAGAGCCTTTTGGCAGGAACTTCTCAGGCTAACTAGATCCTATATGTTTTTGTCTTAGGAGGAAAGAAGGAAGAAGAAGGGAAAGGGTTTGTGTGTGGCTTCCTTACACTCTCCAAGCCTAAGTTATGATTGGCACACCCCCACCTCCTGAGCTTCACATATATCACATATATCTGAATGGCACCTGCGCTTTCACTAAACAGAACTAAACTATGTATAAAAGAACTCCCTTATCTTAAATTGGGCCTGATGACATTTTCCTTTGCAGCCCATCTGCATATAGATTTTTTTTTGAGACAGAGTATCACTATGTTGCCCTTGGTAGAGTGCCATAGCATCACAGCTCACAGCAACCTCAAACTCTTGGGATCAAGCAATTCTCTTGCCCCAGCCTCCCAAGTAGCTGGGACTACAGGAACCCATCACAATGCCCAGTATTTTTTTTTGTCATTGTTGTTTAGCACGCTCAGGCTGGGTCTGAACCTGCCCGTGCTGGTGTATGTAGCTGGCACCCTAACCACTGACCTATGTGTGCAGAGCCTGCATATAGATTTTTGTTTGTTTGTTTTTCTGAGACAGAGTCTCACTTTGCTGTCCTGGGTAGAGTGCCATAGCATCACAGCTCATATCAACCTCAAACTCCAGGGCTCAAGTGATACTCTTGCCTCAGCCTTTCAAGAAGCTGAGACTATAGGCACCTACCACAACCTCTGGCTATTTTTTTTAGAGATGGGATCTCACTCTTGCTCAAGCTGGTCTCAAACTTCTTAACTCAGATGATCCACCCACATCGGCCTTCCAGTGTCATGTGTTAGAATTACAGATGTGAGCCACTGTGCCCAGCCATACATATGTTTTTAATAAATATTTACTATTAACTATACTCAGCCTGGTTCTTTGAAGCACCTTCCATTCTGACAATGACTGTATTTAGGGACTTAGTATGAAGTCATAGTAATCAAAATATTGTGGTCCTTATATAAGGACAGCCATAGAGAAAACTGGAGTGAAATGAAATAAAATTGAGTGTCCAAAAATTAACCCTACATAATATTCAATGGTATACCTATACCACAGTTTGTTAATCCATTCATGGGTTGATGGGCACTGGGCTGTTTTCATGACTTGGCAATTATGAATTGGGCTGCAATAAACCTTCTGGTGCAAATATCTTTGTTATAAAATGATTATGTAGCCATAATAAAAAAAGGTGGAGACTTTACATCTTTTGGGTTTACATGGATGGAGCTGGAAAATATTCTTCTTAGTAAAGTATCTCAAGAATGGAAGAAAAATTATCCAATGTACTCAGCGCTATTATGAAACCAATATATAATCACCCACATTTTCATATGAATAAAACACAACTTAGCCCAGAGTGAAGCAGGAAGAGGAAGTTGAGGGGAAGGGAGGGGAAGGCCAGGTGGAGGGAAAGTAATTGGTGGGACCTCATGTATTGTGCATGATTCAAGGGTACATATCAAATCTATGAAGAGGAGAGTATAAATGTCTTTTTAAAAAATCTTTTATTTATTTACTTTTTGTTGTTGTTGTTGCAGTTTGGCCAGGGCCTGGTTTGACCCCACCACCCTTGGTATATAGGGCCAGCACCCTACTCACTGAGCCACAGGTGCTGCCAAGTATAAATGTCTTAACACAATTAAGTAAGAGAGGTGAAAACTATGTTAACCAGTTTGATGTAAGCATTACAAATTGCATATAAAATCAGCACCTTATGCCCCACAAATGCATTAATGTACACAGTTATGATTTAATAAAAAAAAAACCCTACATATATTGTCAACTGATTTTTCAAGGTTGTCATGGCAATTAACTTAGGAAAATAATTTTTGCCTCCAAATGCTTGAGTGGCAGTGAATATTCACAAGCAAGTTGGACTCCTCCCTCATACCATAAACATAACTATTCAAAATGGAACACACACTGGAATTTAAAAGTTTAAACTATAAAACCTAGAAGTAAACTTAAAAATAATGTTTGGAGGATAAATATGCTTTTTGAAACACAATTCCAGGATCCCAAGTAAGATGGACAACTAGAGGCAACTTTTGACAGAGGCGCCTGTCCAGAGGGAGAGATAATGGACAGAATGAAATCAAAGAAGCTGAAGGTGGGAAGCTAATCTAAGAAAGAAGATAGATAAGTGTACATCCATATCTGCTGAGAAAAGCCATGACTCCAGGAAAACAAATTCCAGATACAAAGCCCATTGCCAAGAGGATGAAACACACTTCCCTCAAGAGAGAGGCTTGCTCTGTGCTCTCTGCAAATGAGCAGGGAACAAATTTTTTTTCCACTTTGGAGAGAGCTACTAAACATAGGCCTCTTTCTCCTAGAAGGTCCCACTTGTGAGCCTAGGAATCACTCTGCCTGGCATAAAATTGATAAAATATTTTCCCCATAAGTCTCAATTCCCAGTCTGCCATTCCCCTCTCACCTAGTGGTCTGAAGGCCTGGCCCCTGCAGAGCCCAGAGTGCTTGGTAATTCCTTGAGAGCAGTGGGCATTGTGTGTGGGATGCTGGACAGCAGAATGGAAACATTGACTAGAGTGGAAGTTGGGGGGCATGGGGAGAGAGGGACACACACACAAGAGAGAGAGGGAGAGATGGGCCATCTCATGATGGTGCTCAGCATGCAGAGGCGATCACTCCCTGGATCAGACTTTGGCAGTATAACCCCTGATTCTGCTGTGCACTGAAGGGAGTTAGGCTTCAGCCCCTTGGGGTTGCCAAGAGTGGTGTGTGGCATGGTGGAGGTGGAGGTGCTGATGCCCCTTGACTGAGTCTTTGGTGGGGTGCACCTTCCTGGCTCCATTGTTCACTGTAGGGAACCAAACTTCAGGCCTTTGGGTTTTTGGAATAGAAATGCCTGTGGATCCCTTCCAGGGTTACTGGAACCCTTTGAACTCTCCGTATTGTGCAGAGATTGTACTGCCCAGGACAATCAGATTGGAACTCTTGACCTGGGCTGGCAACCCTGGGACCCTCCAAGGATGAGTGGTCATTGCTTTATAGCAGGAGGGGCTGATACTCTTCTCTCAGCTATTGCTTGGGTGCACAGGGTGTAATAGTTGCTTGTATCTCTCCCCAGCTGAGATTTCAACCTAATACTGCAACTCATTAGTATTGGATTCAGGATGGATGACTACAAGACAGAGCCATCCAGTGCTATCACACTAAGCAGGTCCTCAGAATCTTTGGCTGGAACTCTGAAAGGGACCTTTATAAAGCTATAGGTGAAAATCCACAATCACCAGCTCCAGCTCTTTTTCTTTTTTTTTTTTTTTTTGAGACAGAGCCTCAAGCTGTCCCCCTGGGTAGAGTGCCGTGGCATTACAGCTCACAGCAACCTCCAACTCCTGGGCTCTAGCGAGTCTCCTGCCTCCGCCTCCCAAGTAGGTGGGACCACAGGCGCCTGCCACAAGGCCCGGCTATTTTTTGGTTGCAGCCGTCATTGTTGTTTGGCGGGTCCAGGCTGGGGATTCGAACCCGCCACCTTAGGTGTACATGGCTGGCGCCTTAGCCGGTTGAGCTATAGGCGCCGACAGCTCCAGCTCTTTGGTAAAGGGCTGGTTAACTCCATTTCCTGGGGCCCTCAATCCAATATCACCCTACCAGTTTTACTAGATGAATGGCAGAAAATAATCATGGGGCAAAATAAGAATAAGAACTCTAGCAACATGAATAATCAGAGTAGATCAACTCCCCTAAGGAATGACAAAGGAGATACAACAGAAGATGCCATTCATAGAAAAATGGCTGAATTATCAGAAATAGAATTGAGAGTATGGATGGTAAATAAAGTGAATAGAATGCGGGGGGAGATGGAAACAGAAATCAAAAGAGTTGTTTAGAAGTTGTCCCTAGAAATTAGTGAATTCAAAGACAAAATATCTAAGGATGTGGACATAATGAGAAAAGAGAGCAGATCTCAAGGAAATGAAAAAGTTGTTCAGGGAGCTTCAAAATACAGTAGCATCTGTTAGCAATAAAGTTTAGCAGGCAGAAGAAAGGATCTCTCAATTTAAAGACAAGGCTATTGAATTATCTGAAGCATTCAAAGAGACAATAAAATGGAAAGCAAAGACAGATAATTCCCTGAGAAAATTGTGGAATCAGTCCAAAAGATCAAACACCCAACTTATAGGAATTCCTTAAAGGAGAAGAGGATGGCCCTAAAGGCACAGATGCTCTACTTCAGGATATTATGGAGAATTTCCCAAGCATTGTAAGAGATACATAAATTCAGATAGTTGATGCTTTCAGAACTGCAGCAAGATTCAATACAAATAAAGCATCTCCTAGACACATTGTAATTAAGTTTGCCAAAGTTAATTTGGAGAAGAAAATTCTGTAAGCAGCCAGACTAAAAAAAAATAATAATAATAATAAAAAATAAAAATACCTACAAAGGGAGAAATATTAGAATGAATACAGATCTTTTGGATGAAACTTTTTAAGCCAGAAGATGATGGTTATTGACCTTCAGTCTTCCAGAATAAAACAATTTTCATTTCAGAATCCTGGATTCAGCTAAACTAAGTTTCATTTGTGATGGAGAAATCAGATTCTTTACTGACAAACACATGTTGAGGAAATTTGCCACAACTAAACCAGCTCTCCAGAAAAAAACTCAGACCCATTTTCCATAATGACCAGCACAATGGTCTACCACAGGGGTCCTCAAACTTTTTTTTTTTTTTTTGCAGTTTTGGCTGGGGCTGGGTTTGAACCTACCACCTCTGGCATATGGGGCTGGCGCCCTACTCCTTTGAGCTACAGGTGCTGCACCTCAAACTTTTTAAACAGGGGGCCAGTTCACTGTCCCTCAGACCATTGGAGGGATGGACTGTGGGCCCCGGGACAAGTCAGCTGCTAGGCAGGACAGGCAGTGGCAGCAAAAATACCCAGCGGGCTGGATAAAAGTCCTAGGCGGGCTGCATGTGGCCCACAGGCCACAGTTTGAGGACTCCTGGTCTTCCATCATAGTAAACTCATCCAGAATTTATGAAACAAAATCTAACTTCCATAATGGTGAAGGAATTAAAAATATCCACTATACCTTTGAAAAACATGATACCTAAAACACTACCATTCCTATTCCAATTCTCTCAATTAATGTGAATGGCTTAAATTGTTCTCTAATTGTTGACTGACTGGATACAAAAACTCAGACCAGGTATCTGTTGCCTATAAGAATCTCATTTTACCTCAAAAGATAAAAATAAGACTCGGGGTGAAAAGGTGGACATCTATAATATGATAGTACTGAGTATATTTGGTACTTTTTCATGCATTCTTGAGATACTTTATTAAGTAGGATATGTTCCAGTTCCATTCATATAAACATAATTTATAATCACTCATACTTTCATATGAAGAATAGATCACAACTATGGCCCAGGATGAAAGAGGGGGGTAGAAGGTCAGATGAAGGGGGGAGGACGTCAGATGGAGGAAGAGTGAATGGTGGGATCACACCTATGGTGCATATTGCAAGGGTGCATGTAGGATCTATTCAGTATGGAGTACAAATGTTTTAACACAATAAGTAAGTAAATGAAGTGAGGGATATATTTACCAGGATGATGTAAGCATTCCAAATTGTATATGAAATAAGCACATTGTACCCCCTAAATGAAATAATGTATATATGATCTACCTCTTTATGAGTTAGTAAAAAATAAAAAGTTTCTCTTTCAGAATCCTATGAGAGAATTAATGTACACAATTATGATCTAATAAAAAAAATAAAAAAGGCTAAAATTGTAAAAAATATTATAGGCAAATAGAAATCAGAGAAAAGAAGGGGTTGTAATTTTATTTGCAGATACAATTAAATTTTAACCAACAAAGATAAGGAAAGACAATGATGGTCACTTCATAGTTGTGAAGGGAAATACTCAACATGAAGAGATTTCAATAATTAACATTTATGCACCATACCTCAATGCTTCTCAATTTATAAAGAAAACTGCATATGAACAATTTTATATCTTTCTTGACTTTAATAGTTGGAGATTTTAACACCCCTTTTCCAGTTCTGGATAGGTCTTCTAAGAACAAACTAAACAAAGAAATAATAGACTTAAACTTGACCTTAGGACAAATGGACTTAACAGACATCTACAGAACATTTCATCCTAATAAAACTTAATAGACATTCTTCTCATCAGCCCATGGATTATCCTCCAAAATCAATAAATATCTTAGGACAGAAGTCTAATCTCAACAAATTTAAAAGAATAGAAATTATTCCTTGTATCTTCTCAGACTGTCACAAAATAAAATTTGAACTCAATAGAAATAGAATCCTCATACTCAAAGTCATGGAAACTAAATAACCTTCAGTTGGATGAAAGCTGGGTTAAAAATGAGATGAAGAAAGAAATCATCACATTTTTGGAACAAAATGATAATGAATACACAAACTATCAAAACTTGTGGGACATGGTAAAGGCAGTCCTGAGAGGGAAATTTATACCATTGGAAGCCTTCATCAAGAAAACAGAAAGAGAGAGTCAACAACCTAATGGGTCATCTCAAGCAACTGGAAAAAGGAAGAATAGTCCAACCCCAAACCCAGCAGAAGAAAAGAAGTAACTAAAATCAGAGCAGAGTTAAATGAAATATAAAAGAATCATTCAGAGGGTCAATGAAACAAAAAGTTGGTTCTTTGAAAAGATAAATAAAATTGATAAAACTATGGCTAGCCTAACCAGAAACAGAAAAGTAAAATCTCTAATATTGTCAATCAGAAATGATAAAGGAGAAATAATAGATAACGCAGAAATTCAAAAAAATTCTCAGTGATTACCACAAAAATCTCTATTCTCAGAAATATGAAAATCTGAAGAAAGTGAACCAATACCTGGAAGAATGCCACCTTCCTAGACTCAGCCAGAAAGAATTAGAAATTTTGACTAGGCCTATATCAAGCACTAAAATAGTATCAAGTATACAAAATCTCTTCCCCACCCTCCAAAAGTCTGGAACCACATGGCTTCATATCAGAATTCTACCAAACCTTCAAAGAAGAATTAGTAGCTATATCACATAACCTTTTCCAAAACACAGAAAAAGAAGGAATCCTCTCCAACACATTCTATGAAGGAAATATCACCCTAACCCCCAAACCAGGAAAGAACCCAATAAAGAAAGAAAACTATAGACTAATATCATTAATGAATATTGATGCAGAAATATGCAACAAGATCCTAGAAAACAGAATTCAATGATACATTAAACAAATTATACACCATGATCAATTTGGTTTTATCCCAGGGTTACAAGTTTGGTTCAACATAAGTAAATTTATAAATATAACACACCACATAAATAAAATAAAAAACAAAGACCGTATGATTCTATCAATTGCTGCAGAAATATCTTTTGATAATATCTAACATCCTTCATGATTAGAACACTTAAGAAAATAGGGTTAGATGGGTCATTTCTTAAACTGATAGAGGCCTCTATAGCAAACCCACAGCCAATATCATATTGAATGGAGTTAAATTGAAAACATTTCCACTCAGATCTGGAACTAGACAAGGATGCCCATTGTCTCTACAGCTATTAAGCATAGTAATGGAAATCCTAGCCATCACAATCAGACAATAGAAGGGTATCAAGGGTATTCAAATGTTATCAGAGGAGGTCAAACTCTCACACTTCATGGATGACATGATTTTATACATGGAAAACCCAAGGGATCCAATTACAACACTCTTAGAAGTGATCAAAGAATATAGCAGTGTCTCAGGATACAAAATCAATACTTACAAATCAGTAGCTTGTATATATACCAACAATAGTCAAGCTAAAAATAGAGTCAAGGATTCTATTCCTTTTATAGTAGTGGCAAGGAATATGAAATACCTGGAGATTTATCTAACAAGGGAAGTGAAAGATGTCTATAAAGAAAAGTATAAAACCCTAAGAAAAGAAATAGCTGAAGATGCTAACAAATCAAAAAACATATCATACTCATGGCTGGGAAGAATCAGCATTGTTAAAATGTCCATACTACAGATCTAATATAATTCCTGTCAAAGCACCAATGTCATACATTAAAGAACTTAAAAAAATAATACTTTGTTTTATATGTTATATGGAATCAGAAAAAACCTCAAATAGCCAAGACATTACTCAGAACTAAAAGGAATCAGGAGGTATCATGTCACCAGACTTCAGATTATACTAAAAATATTTAGTGATCAAAACAGCATGGTACTGGTACAAAAATAGAGATGTAGATATGTGGAACAAATTAAAGAACCTATAGATGGCTCGTGTCTGTGGCTCAAGTGGCTAAGGCGCCAGCCACATACACCTAAGGTGGCGGGTTTGAATCCCCAGCCTGGGCCTGCCAAACAACAATGATGGCTGCAACCAAAAAATGGCCAGGCATTGTGGCGGGCCCCTGTAGTCCCAGCTACTTGGGAGGCTGAGGCAGGAGACTCACTTGAGCCCAGGAGTTGGAGGTTGCTCTGAGCATGGTGCATGGCACTCTACCCAGGGTGATAGCATGAGGCTCCGTCTCAAAAAAAAAAAAAAAAAGAAAAGAAAAAGAACCTATAGATGAACCCAACCACATATTGACATTTGATCTTTTATAAGCCTCACAAAAACATACATTAGGGAAAAGATTCCCTATTTAACAAACGGTACTGGGATAACTGGTTAGTGACCTGTCTAAGACTGAAACTGGGCCCTCATATTTCTCCAATAACAAAAATCCTCAGTGGATAAATGATTTAAACTTAGGACATGAAACTATAAAAATGCTCATAGACAGTTGAGGGAAAACCCTTGAAGATACTGGCCTAGGAAAATGTTTTATGAAAAAGACTCCCCTGGCAATTGAAACAAAACCAAAAATATATTACTGGGGTCTGATCAAGCTAAAAAGCTTCCACACAACTAAGGGCACTGTAAATAAAGCAAACAGACAGCCCACAGAATGGGAGAAGATTTTTGCAGGTTGTGTTTCTGACAAATGTCTGATAACTAGAATCTAAAGAGAACTCAAAATAATCAGTAAGAAGACATAAAAAAACTCCATTTCTTTGTGGGTAAGAACTTGAACAGAAACTTCTCTGAAGATGACAGCAGAATGGCCAACAAACACATGAAAAAATTCTTAATATCCTTAATTATCAGAGAAATGCCAATCAAAACTACTTTGAAGTACAACCTAACTCTAGTAGGATTAGCTCACATCAAAAAATACCCAAACTGCAGATGTTGGTATGGATGGGGAAAGAAAGGAATACATTTACACTGTTGGTGGGACTGCAAACTAATACAGGCTTTTTGGAAAGAAGCATGGAGAATTCTTAAGGAATTAAAAGTTGACCTACCATTTGATTGTGCAATATCATTACTAGATATCTACCCAGATGAACAAAAATCATTTTACAACAAAAACATTTGCATCAGAATGTTTACTGCAGCCCAGTTCACAATAGCCAAGTCATGGAAGTAGCCTAAATGCCCATCTAGCCATGAATGGATGAACAAATAGTGGTATATGTATACCATGGAATACTATGCAGCCATAAAAGAGAGGGACTTTACATGTTTTATGTTTACCTGGATGGAGCTGGAACATATTCTTCTTAGCAAAGTATCTCAAGAATGGGGGGGAGAAGTATCCAAATGTACTCAATACTATTATGAAACCAATATATAAACACACAGTCATGAATAATAATATGAATAATAAAACACAAAGATAGTCCTGAAAGAAACAGGGAGAGAAGGCAGAAGGGAGGGGAGGGGTGAGGGTGAATGGAGGAAAGATAATTGGTGGGATCTCACCTAATGTACACAATTCAAGGGTACATTTCAAAACAACTGAGAGTATACAAATGTCTTACTACAAAAATAAGTGAGGTGATGGTTATGTTAATTAGTTTAAGCATTCCATATTGCATACCATATTATATCATCATATTGTACCCCATAAGTGTATACAGTTATATTTAATAAGAATTAAGTAAAAAACACAATTCCAAATAAAAGATTGACAGAAGCAAAAATAAATTGATCTTAATCAGAACTCAAAACACTTGTAATTTGAGATATATTCCTAAAAAGTTAAATAATCCCTAAAAAGGGGAAAAAAAGGTTTTAAAGTCAAATAAATGATAAATGTCTATTGTTCAGAATATGTAAAAGATTTACAATTCAAAACAAAAAGACCAACATCCCAATTAACAATAAATGAATTAGTGTTCAAGTATAACTTAAACTTTATCTAACAGACACAAACAATGTAAACTAGTCATTTGTACCCTCATATTAGTCTGAAATATATTTAAAAAATAAATAAACGAATTGTGTAAATAGGCATTTCTGCACAAAATTTATGTACAGGCTCAATCAACACACAAAAAAGTGATCAACACCATGCATTCTCAGAAAAATGCAAATCTAAACCACTTTAAGACACAATACATGAAATTAAAGGCCTATTTTAAATTGAAGGAAGTGGGCTCGAAAAGTCTCGAGACTATAATTCCATTTTTATGACACCATGGAAAGCTTGGATGATAGAGACAATGATAAATTCAATGGTTACTAGGGACTTGTGAAGGAAGACAGTCAGATAGATGATGTACATGGAGTTTCTTTAGAGCAGTAAAAATATTCTGCACTACATGGTAATGGTGGCTAATTAATATTGTTTTTTGAAACCCTAAAGAACATTATAACTGAAAGAGAGAACCTAAAAGTGTGGAAATTAAAAGCCTTATTTATAGATTGGGGAATCCCATGGAGGAATGCAGACAAAAGAATATTATATAAATATATAGTAAATGTGTGAGATAACCTCATTGAGGGGAGTAGGGTAAAGAGAAACTGATATAAGTAGTTTGGAAAAGAAGTGGAGATTTTGAATGTAAAGGCCACAGGAGTTTTCTGCAAGCACTGTACTTCATTTTATTTTTTATTTTTTTTCATTTTTTGGAAATGGAGTTCCACTCTATCATCTGGCCCTATTATGCATGGTACAATCACAGCTCCCTGTAGGCTGGAACTCCTGTGGTCCATGGATCCTTCTGCCCCAGGATCCTGAGTATCTGGGACTAAAGGCATGCACCACCAAGCATGCATAATTAAAAAAAAATTAAAGAGGGTGTCTGGCTATGTTGCTCAGGCTGGTCTTGAATTCCCGGGCTTAGGCAATCCTCCTGCCTTAGCACTTGAGTTGCTGAGATTACAGGTGTGAGCCACTGCACAAAGCTAACATCATACTTAAGCTGAAAAAGGTATTTCACTTATGGGTACCAATTAATAATTATGAAGTCACTGTACATGTATTGTGGGACTCAATCATTAATTAAATGAGGCCAACTTCCTCACTGTTAGAGTTGAAGGTTATGTACAAGTAGTGAGAATGAGTGGATTGATGTACATGGTACTACATTAGATTAAGATGGTACTAGAGACATTAGTAGGAATTCATGTGTAAGTTAATCAAGTTATACATAAACATATGAGAAGATTTTTTTTGTGTGTGTATATGTGTTAGTATACACATATTCATTTCTTTGCTGTGTCAGTTGACAAGGCCTCAAGGTAAACAGAAGACCTAATACACCTGGGGTCCAGATCTCTATTCCTCATTTCAAGGGCCAATAACAGAAAGTAGGACTCCTTCAAGAACCCTTAGGCAGGTGTAATATTTGAAATACATATTTAGTCTTCTTCCCATTTCTTGATATACAACTCCTAAAATCTCCAAAATGCTATCTTTTTGTACGTTAATTTTGACTGATAGTGTCTGGAAGGGGCTGATCACTGGAAAGACCCAATCTTTCACTCCAAATATCTTGCAGGAGAGGTGCTGATGGTTAAGTTGATTATTAGTGGCCAATGGTTTAATCAGTCATGCCTATATAATGAAGCCACTGTAAACCCAAAACTGTAGGGTTCAGAAAGCTTCCAGAGAGCTGACCCAGTGGACATTTCCTTGAAAATGATGTCTGTTGGGAAGGCACGAAAGATCCAGGCTCCTTTGCCCATACCTCCCTCTACTCATTTCTTTAGCTATATCCCTTGCAATAAAATATCCTTTAAAATAAACTTGTAAGTGTGCTTCCTTGAGTACTGTGAGCTGCTCTAGCATTTTAACTGAACTTCAAAAGGGGTCATGGGACCCCCAATGTGAAGCCAGAATGTCAGAAGTTCCAGAGGTCCTGGATTGTGACTGGCATGTAAAGGGAGTTAAATTTTGAGGACTCAGCCCTGGGGACTCTGATGCTATCTCCAAGTAGAGAATGTCAGAATTGGGTTAGAGCACAGCCAGAAGGAGTCTGCTGCATAAGTGATTGCTGATTTTTGGTACTGGTGCAAGAGCAGGGGAAAACAGTTTAAGGGTTTTTTTGTTGGTTTGTTTGTTTTAAAGCAGGGAATAAACACACTTAGTATTCATCTGGGTCTTCTTATAATGTCCAAAAGTGGGAAAGTATGAAACACATAATCAAACCACAATAATGTGGGTATTTCAAAATAAATGAATGAATACAAGAGCCAACCCAAAGACCTTCTAAAAACTAGCACTGGAAAAATCTCAGCAAGAATATAAAGTATTATAAGAGTAAACTAAATACTCATAGTTTCCTATGATATTACATATGATAGAAAGAAATGATTGAATATACATGTAATAAATGGTGGAGAATAAGTAGATTTTCCGTGGTGAAGAATTCCCCACCCACTTTTTAAAGATACTCTGTTCATAAGACAGTGAAATATGAATTGCCAGCTCTTAAGTATGGGCTATGGATAGTGACTTAGTTTCAAAAATTAAAACAGGGAATAGGGATAAAGGAGTAATTTTACAGTTGCAAATTTGACAAAAACTACTTGTCCAGGTGATCAAATCACTATTAACAGTAATGAATCATGGTGATAGGAGACACCCATGATATGATGTGATTAGAATGGCACTTTCAGTGATCTCCCTCACTTAAACCCACAGATTCAGTATAATCATGAGGAAAATATGAGAGAAATCCCAAATTAGAGAGGTCAAAAAGAAAGAAAGGCTGAGAAACCATCACAGGCATAGGAGTCGAAGGACACAGGATATCTAAATGTGATATAGGATCCTAGATAGGAGTGCAGAAGAAAAAACAAGTGCACATTAAGTAAAAAATAAGAAATTTAAATATAATGTAGATGTTAATGAACTATAATGTATAATATTTATTCATTAATTATGATAGATTTCCCACACTAATGTGAGAGGTTAATAATATGGAAAACTATGCTTCAGGAATGTGAACACTATCTGCTTTATTTTAGTAACTTTTGTGTTAATCAAAAAAATCCTAAAATTAAAATTTTTTCTTTTCTCTTTCTTTTTTCCTTTCTTTCTTTCTTTCTTTCTTTCTTTCTTTCTTTCTTTCTTTCTTTCTTTCTTTTTTTTTTTTTGAGACAGGGCCTCAAGCTATTCCCCTGGGTAGAGTGCTGTGGCATCACAGCTCACAGCAACCTCCAACTCCTGGGCTCAAGCGAGTCTCCTGCCTCAGCCTCCCAAGTAGCTGGAACCACAGGCACCCACCACAACACCCGGATATTTCTTTGGTTGAAGCCGTCATTGTTGTTTTGGCTGGCCCAGGCTAGATTCGAACCTGCCACCCTAGGTGTATGTGGCTGGTGCCCTAGCCACCTGAGCCACAGGCGCCAAGCCCTTTCTTTCTTTCTTTTTTGGAAACAGTCTCATTCTGTCACCCTGGGTAAAGTGCCATGGCGTCATAGCCCATAGCAACCTCAAACTCCTGAGTTCAAGTGCTCTACCCTCTTGTTTTGGCCTCTCCTATGGCTGGGACTACAGGTGCCCACCACAATGTTGGAATAATTTTTCTATTTTTAGTAAAGATGAAATCTCACTCTTGCTTAGGGTGGTTTCAAACTCCTGAGCTCAAGTGATCTACCCACCTCACCCTCCTGGAATGCTAGGATTACAGGCATGAGCCACCACATGTGGTCTAAAAAGTTTTATTTCTAAAGTCTCTTCCTAGTATAATAAACAAAACATTATCACTTTCATATGAAAGTATTTGTACAAATAATCAACACATTAAATCCCACAAAGACATGATATACAAGATATACATATCTATGTATATATGACTTAATAAAAAAAAACATTATCACTATTATTGATATTCCCTGAGTGCATCTTCCAAGTCCATCATCTTCCATTTTGGTTTCTGGTTATTATTTTTATTATTGTTATTATTTTATCACCTTGTCTTTGTCAAGCATGCAGATTATTATTATTTTTACTTCTCTATTGATCATTCTCTTATTTTTCTTTATTAATTTTCTCTACTTTTGATATCTAAATAGTGTTCAATTTTTTCTTATCTTCAAATGCAAATAAATTGTGTCTAAATTAATGCTTATCTCTAATCTAATAATGAGAAACCATGAGACAAATACATATTGTGTAACATTCCACAAAATACCTGACCAGTAGTTCCCAAAAGAGTCTCATTTATAAGAAAATAAATAGAAAAACAAAGACTGAGAAACTGACTGAAGAGTATTTGATTTATTAGGAAGATGCTAATTTGAATGCCAGTGCTTATCACTTGATGGTAGTATACACAATTTTTTATTCTAATCCTCTCCCTAGAGCAGTGGTTCTCAACCCTCCTAATCCCTCTACACTTTAATACAGTTCCTGTGGGTCGAGACCCACAGGTTGAGAATTGCTGTTCTAGAGAATTAGCAAAAACTCGTGGGTGTTTTGTTTTGTTTTGTTTAGCAGGCCCGGCCAGGTTCAACCCTACCCCCACCCCCAGTACATGGGGCCAGCGCTCTAACCACTGAGCTATGGGAACCCAGTCAAAAAAACTTGACTTTTTTTTTAACCTACATGAGCAACAAAGATTTATTTATAATAAACAAATATTTTGAAACAGTATTTTTTTAAAGTTTTATATCTATTTTTAATTTAGAATTAATTAATTGGTCTTCTGGAATTACACACTTATTTTTAAAGCTTAGCTAATGTAACTTAACCACAAAGACATATCTACTCTTGGATGTTGACAAAATATCCTGTAGACTTTAGAAAGAGATGCCAGATGATAATTGCTGTACCAAGACAATGAAGACCACCTTGGGGCCCCAGAGAGGCAAACTTCCCCTTTGCTCTCTGGTAATAGCACCTCAGCGTCACCACTTGGATGTTTTAAAATTATGTACAAGAAAATAAGTAAGTAAGAGGAAGGACAATAAATTGAGAATGGTATCATGACAAACATCAACACTGAATGGTAGATAACAGGAGTTAAGTGTAGGACAGAGAAAGACTGGTAGTAGATAAATGAAAGAAAAAGAACTTAAAAGAGAGAACTGAATACTGTCAGTGCAGTAAAGAAGTCAGTAAAAACATTCTGGATGGGGCAGTGAATTTCCGTGCATGCAATTGGTGGTTACAAAGGAGTGAGGAAAGAAGGAACAGGAATGCTGTGTTTTCAGTTAAGAAAAGAAAGGAAAGAGGATCTGTGATGATGGATAATTCTTTAGATTTCTAGAAGACAGAGAAGAAGAAAGGTTTTTAAATGAGAAACTTGATCATGTTTATAGTTTGGGGAGAGGAAATGTAGAGAAATAGAAGTTGAAGATAAAAGATGAGGGAATTTGATGAAATAAGAACTAAGAGGAGAAGAGGGAATCTTGAACACACTAACAATATTTTAGTATACTTTTTTTTATAGTTGGGGATTCATTGAGAGTACAAGAAACCAGGTTACACTGATTGCATTTGTTAGATAAAATCGCTCTTACATCGTGTCTTGCCCCCAAAGGTGCAGCACACACGAAGACCCCACCCCTCTCTCCTTCCCTCTATCTGCACTTCCTTTTCCCCACCCCTTCTTTCTTCTATCTCTTCTCTCCCCTTCCCCCACCCCCACTGTGTCATAAATTGTCATTAATTGTCCTCATATCAAAATTGAAAAAGTAGGATTCATGCTTCTCCATTCTTGTGATGCTTTACTAAGAATAATGTGTTCCGCACTTCACAGATTTGACTTGTACCCTTGTCATATGCTCCACAGGTGTGGTCCCACCTTTTACCCTCCCCTCTCCCAAACCTTTCCTCTCCCCTCCCTTCCCACTCCATTTCTCTACTTCCTCCTGGGCTATAGTTGTGTTCTATCTTTTATAAGAAAGTGTGAGTAAATATAAGTAGGTTTAATAGAAGTACTGAGTACATTGAATACTTTTTCCTCCATTCTTGAGACATTTAACTAAGGAGAATATGTTCCAGATTTGGCCTAATAATCAAGTAAATGAGGTGAAAGCTATGTTGATTGGCTTAATGTAACTATGTCAGAATCTATATATAAAAATCAGCACATTGTACGCCACATATGCATGAATGTATTCATGATCTATGTGTATTTGACTTAATA
The DNA here is from genome assembly GCA_963575145.1 of Galago senegalensis. Taxonomy (NCBI): domain Eukaryota; kingdom Metazoa; phylum Chordata; class Mammalia; order Primates; family Galagidae; genus Galago; species Galago senegalensis. The sequence goes on from CAUYTI010156218.1 coordinate 55,005, forward strand.
ATAAAAAAAAGAATAATGTGTTCACTTCCATCCAGGTTAACATAAAGGCTGTAAAGTTCCATTTTTTTAATGGCTGGACAGGATTCCATAGTGTACATATACCACAGCTTGTTAATTCATTCCTGGATTGGTGGGTATTTAGGCTGTTTCCACATTTTAGCTATTGTAAATTGATCTGCAATAAATAGTCTAGTGCAAGTGTCCTTATGATAAGAGGATTTTTCTTCCTTCTTGGTAGAGGCCCAATAATGGGATTGCAGGATCAAATGAGAGGGTTAGCTTGCGTTCTCTGAGGGTTCTCCATACTTCTTTCCAAAAATGTTGTATTAGTTTGCAGTCCTACCAGAAGTTCCCTTCTCTCCACATCCACACCAGCATCTGCAGTTTTGAGATTTTGTGATGTGGGCCATTCTCACTGGGGTTAGATGGTATCTCAGGGTGGTTTTGATTTGCATTTCTCTAATAATTAGGGATGATGAGCATTTTCCATATGTTTGTTAACCATTTGTCTGTCTTCTTTAGTGAAAGCTCTATTCAAGTCTCTTGCCATTGATATATGGGATTGTTAGCTTTTTTCTTGTGCATTAATTTGAGTTCTCTATAGATCCTAGTTACCAAGCTTTTGTCTGATTCAAACTATGCAAATATCCTTTCCCATTGTGTACGTTGTCTATTTGCTTTGGTTCTAGTCTCCATAGCTGTACAGAAGCTTTTCAGTTTAATCACATCCCCTTTGTTTTTTTTTTGTTGTTGTTGCAATTGCCATGGCAGTCTTCTTCATGAAGTCTTCCCCTAGGCCGATATCTTCCTGTGTTTTTCCTATGCTTTCTTTGAGGCTTTTTATCATTTCATGCCTTAAATTTAAGTCCTTTATCCATCTTGAATCAATTTTTGTTAGTGGATAAAGGAGTGGATCCAGTTTCAGTCTTTTTACATGTGGATATTCCAGTTCTCCCAGTACCATTTATTGAATAGGGAGTCTTTCCCCCAAGGTATGTTCTTGTTTGGTTCATGGAAGATTAGGTGGTTGTAAGATGTTAGTTTCATTTCCTGGTTTTTTATTTGATTTCAAATGTCTATGTCTCTATTTTTATGAGAGTACCATACAGTCTTGCCCACTATGGCTTTGTAGTACAGCCTAAAATCTGGCATGCTGATGGCCCTGGATTTGTTTTTATTACTAAGAAATGCCTTAGTTATATGGGTTTTTTTTTCTGGTTCCACACAAAATACAACAAGAAGATGTTTCAATTCTAAGTATTTATGCACCCAAATTAAATGCTCCCCGATTTTTGAAATAGACCTTACTCAGTCTGAGCAATATGATATCCTATTACACCATAATAACAGGAGACTTTAACATTCCTCTTACAGAGCTGGATAGAACCTTTTAACAGAAATTAAACAAAGGTATAAGAAATTTATTTATTTATTTGTTTATTTTGAGACAGAGCCTCAAGCTGTCCCCCCTGGGTAGAGTACCATGGCATCACAGCTCACAGCAACTTCCAACTCCTGGGCTCAAATGAGTCTCCTGCCTCAGCCTCCCAAGTAGTTGGGACCACAGGCACCAGCCACAACACCTGGCTATTTTTGGTTGCAGCCATAATTGTTTGGCCAGTCTGGGCTGGATTTGAACATGCCACCTTAGGTGTATGTGGCTGGTGCCTTAGCCACTTAAGCCACAGGTGCCAAGCCAGTATAAGGGATTTAAATGAGATCCTAGAACAACTGTGCTTGATAGATGCAGATAAAACACTTCATCCCAAAGATAAAGTATGTACATTCTTCTCATCACCTCATGGAACATTTTCCAAAACTGATCATATCCTAGGACACAAAACAAACCTCAACAGAATCAAAAGAATTGAAAATTTGTATCTTCTCAGACCACAAGGCACTAAAGGTGGAACTCAACTCCAACAAAAAACGTTCGACCCCACACAAAGGCATGGAAATTAAACAACTTTCTGTGGAATGACAGTTGGGTGAGGAAGAAGTAAAAGGAAATCTGTAACTTCCTTAAGCATAACAACAATAAAGACACAAACTACTGCAAAAGCTGTTCTGAGAGGGAAATTTAATCACTTTAGATGTCTACACTCAAAAAACAGACAGCACATCAATAAACTCACAAGTTATCTTATGGAATTGGGAAAAGAAGAACAATCTAAGCCTAAACCCAGCAGAAGAAAAGAAAAATCAAAAATTAAGTCAGAGATCAATGAAATTGAAAACAAAAGAATCATTCAGAAAATTAATGAAACAAGGAGTTGGGTTTTTGAAAAAAACAAATAAAATAGATTAACCTTTGGCCAGACTAACTAGAAGTAGAAAAGTAAAATCTCTAGTAACCTCAATCAGAAATGATAAAGGAGGGGGGCAAGATGGCCTACAGGTACCAGCCTCCAACAGAAGCTCCCATTCAGAGGGAAGGATAAAGTCCAGAAAACACCCAACAGAGTTGAAGACTAGGAGCCCAGCTGAGAGAGAAGAGTCATACCTACAGGAAACCTCTGCTGAGGCAAACTGTGACTCCTGGAGTGCAACTTACAGGTATATGGAACATCTCAAAGGAAAAGCATCTGTCCCCTCCCCCAAGAGAGCTGTGTTTTTCTCTTTGTCTGCTCCTATAAGCTTCCTACAGGTGAGAGATGAACTGGGGATCTATTATCTGACCCCATGTGTGAGAGCTATAGGTTGTGGGGTCTATTCCCTTAGAGAGAACCTGCTGAGACTCTGAACACCCTCTAACCAGGCAGAAAAATTGAACTAAAGTTTCCACTGCCATTTTGAATCTCCAGTCCACCCTTCCCCCCTTGCCTGCAGAGATAGTGAGAGGAGGCCCAAGAGTAGTGTCCCCCTACCTGTGGGACCAAGCACACTGTCCTGGCCCTGCAGCTGCATGTTCCCCACTTGGCTGCTGCCTTTCCCCTGCCCTGGAGTTTCCCCAGCAGAGCCGAACTAGGACTGATCCAGCCACGTTCCCCATGCTGCCACTGCCGTTCTGCTGCCATTCCCCTGCTGCCTGGTTGCCCCAGCAGGCTGAACCAGGACTGATCTGGCTGCTGCCATTCCCCTTCCCCCTGTCATCTTGGCAGGGCCAAACTAGGACTGATATGGCCGCGCACATGCTACATGTGCCCCATGCTACCACTGCCATTCCCCTGCCTCCCATTCCCCCCAGTTGCCCCTGCAGGGCTGAACTAGGACTGATCCAGCCACTGCCATTCCCATGCCCTCTGTCACCCCAGCAAGGCCAAATGAGAACTGATCCTGCCACTGCTGTTTCCCTGCCCACCTGGTCACCCCTGTGGGGCCGAACTAAGACTGATCTGGCTGTGTGAGGGCCCCTTGCCTCTGTTGCCGCTCCCTTGCCCCCAGGTAGCCCTGGTGGGGCCAAACTAGGACTGATCTGGCTGTATGCAGTGCCCTGTGCAACTGCTGCCATTCCCCTGCCCCACGGTCACCCTGTTGGGGCTGAACTAGGACTGATCTGGCCACTGCTGTTCTCCTGCTCTGCATCGCCCCAGTGGGCTAAATGAGGTCTGATCCTTCTGCACACGTTCCCCATGGAGCTGCTGCCATTCCCCTGCCCCCTGGTTGCTCCAGCACCTGAGAACTGGGAGAAGATGACAGACATGCACAGTCTCTCTGGGCAACGAGAAGAAGCCGGCACTTTCTCCAGTGGCAGCCACTGACTGAACAATTCCATTAAGGTCTCCAAACAGTGTAAATTCAGCATGGGGCAGAATCAGCAGAAAAACTCCAGCAGCATGAATAACCAGAGTAGATCAACTCCCCCCAAGGAAAAATGGGGCAGTTGCAATTGAAGATCCTATCCATAAACAGACAGCTGAGATGTCAGAAATCAAGTTCAGAATTCAGATAGGAAATAAGATCAACAGAATATAAGAAAAAAGGGAATTAGAATTTCAAGAAATTATTCAAAAGATATCTCAAGAAATTATACAAAAGATGTCTCAAGAATTGAACAATTTCAAAGATAAAATGACCAAAGATTTTGAAACTTTGAAGCAAGAGTTTCCAGCCCTCAAAGATCTGAAAAATATGGTAGAATCCCTTGGTAACAGAATGGAACAGGCAGAAGAAAGGAGCTCTGAAGACAAAGCTTTTGACAGAGTCCAAGAGCTCAAAGATGAAAAGATGAAAAGAAATGGAGACCAAAAATGGATCTTTCTCTTAGGGAGCTCTGGGATAATTAGAAGAAAACTAATATTCGCATTATAGGAATCCCTGAAGGTGATGAGGTTGCTTCACAAAACACAAAGGCTCTTCTTCATGAAATTATGAAAGAGAACTTTCCAGACATGCCAAGAGATTCTAAAATTCAGATAGCAGATAATTTCAGAACCCCAGCATGACTCAACATGAACAAGACATCCCCCAGGCACATCATAATTAACTTCACTAAAGTTAATATGAAAGAGAAAATTCTGAAAGCAGTTAGACGTAAGAAAACCATAACCTACAAGGGGAAGAGTATTAGGATGACTGCAGATCTCTCTGCTGAAACCTTTCAGGTGAGAAGAGGATGGTCATAGACTTTTAATCTCCTAAAACAAATTGACTTTCAACCCAGGATCATGTATTCAGCTAAACTGAGTTTCATCTATGATGGAGAAATTAAATACTTTAACAACCTTGAAGAAATTTGTCAGCTCTCCAGGAAATTCTCAAGCCTGTCCTCTATAATGACCATTGCAATCCTCCACCACAAAAGTAAACTCACTCAGAAAATTTTGATCAAATTCCAACTTCCAGAGTGGTGAAAGGATTAAAAATGTCTATTGGACTTTTGAGCAACTCGATGCCCCAAAATTTACAAGGCTTATCAATAATTTCAATCAATGTGAATGGCTTAATTGTCCCCTAAAGAGGCACAGATTGGGTGATTGGATACAGAAACTCAGACCGGACATCTGCTGTATTCAAGAATCACATTTTACTTTAAAAGATAAATATAGACTCAGGGTGAAGGCATGGTCATCTATATTCCAGGCTAATGGAAAGCAGAAAAAAGCAGGTGTTGCAATTTTATTTGCAGATACAATAGGGTTTAAACCAACAAAAGTAAGCAACAATAAGGATGGCCATTTTATATTTGTTAAGGGTAATACTCAATATGACAAGATCTCAATTATCCATATCTATGCACCCAACCAGAATGCACCTCAATTTATAAGAGATACTCTAACAGACATGAGCAACTTGATCTCTCCCTGCTCCATCATAGTCAGATAAATATGAATATTACAAGAAACTTTATTCCCAGAAATATGACAATCGGAAGGAAATTGACCAATACTTGGAAGCACGCCACCTTATAAGACTTAGCCAGAATGAAGTGGAAATGTTGAACATGCCTATATCAAGTTCTGAAATAGCATCAACTATACAAAATCTCTCTAAGAAGAAAAGCCCAGGACCCGATGGCTTCACATCACAATTCTATCAAACCTTCAAAGAGGAACTAGTACCTACATTACCCAACTTTTCCAAAATATAGAAAAAGATGGAATACTACTCAACACATTCTATGAAGCAAACATCACCTTGATATCCAAACTAGGAAAAGACCCAACAAGAAAAGAAAATTATAGACTAATATCAGTAATGAATATTGATACAAAAATATTCAACAAGATCTTAACAAACAGAATCCAGCAACACATTAAACAAATTATACACCATGGCTAAGTGGGTTTTATCCCAGGATCTCAAAGATGGTTCAACATATGTAAATCTATAAATATAATTCATCACATAAACAAATTAAATAAACAGACATATGATTCGCTCAATTGATGCAGAAAAAGCTTTTGATAAAATCCAGCATCCCTTCATGATCAGAATACTTAAGAAAATTGGTATAGAAGGGACATTTCTTTTTTTTTTTTTTTTGAGACAGAGCCTCAAGCTGTCCCCCTGGGTAGAGTGCTGTGGCATAGCTCACAGCAACCTCCAACTCCTGGGCTGAAGGAATTCTCCTGCCTCCACATCCCAAGTAGATGGGACTACAGGCACCTGCCACAATGCCTGGCTATTTTTTGGTTGCAGCCCTCATTGTTGTTTGGTGGCCTGGGATGGATTCGATCCTGCCACCTTAGGTGTATGTGGCTGGTGCCTTAGCCACTTGAGCCACAGGCACTGTGCCAGAAGGGACATTTCTTAAACTGATAGAGGCCATCTACAGCAATCCCACTGCCAATATCATATTAAATGGAGTTAAATTTGAATCATTTCCACTCAGATCAGGGACCGGGCAAGGTTGCCCATTGTCTCCACTGCTCTTTAACATTGTAATGGAAGTTTTAGCCATTGCAATTAGGAAAGAAAAGGCAATTAAGGGCATCCATATAGGGTCAGAAGAGATTAAACTTTCACTCTTTGCAGATGATATGATTGTATATCTGGAAAACACCAGGTATTCGACTACAAAACTCCTAGAAGTGATCAAGGAATATAGCGGCATCTCAAGTTACAAAAGCAAAACTCCTATATCTATAGCCTTTATATACACCAACAGCAGCAAAGCTGAAAAAACAGTCAAGGATTCTATTCCATTCATGGTAGTGCCAAAGATAAAATATTTGGGAGTTTACCTAACAAAGAATGTGAAATATCTCTGTAAAGAGAACTATGAAACTCTAAGAAAAGAAGTAGCTGAAAATGTTAACAAATGGAAAAACATACCATGCTCATGGCTGGGAAGAACCAACATTGTTAAAATGTCCATAGTACCCAAAGCAACATATAATTTTAATGTAATCCCTATTAAAGCTCCACCCTCATATTTTAAAGATCTTGAAAAAATAATACTTCATTTTATGTGGAATCAGAAAAAACCTCCAATAGCGAAGAAATTACTCAGGAATAAAAACAAAACAGGAGGAATCATGATAACAGACCTCAGATTATACTATAAATTGATAGTGATCAAAACAGCATGTTACTGGCACAAAAATAGAGAGGTAGATGTATGGAACAGAATAGAGAGCCAACGGATGAATCCAGCTACTTACTGTTACCTGATCTTTGACAAGCCAATTAAAAACATTGAGTGGGGAAAATATTCCCTATTTAACAAATGGTGCTGGGCGAACTGGCTGGCAACCTGTAGAGGACTGAAAATAGACCCAAACCTTTCACCATTAACTGAGATATACTCTCACTGGATTAAATACTTAAACTTAAGACATGAAATGATAACAATACTAGAAGAAAGTGCAGGGAAAACACTTGAAGAAATCGGCCTGGTAGAAAATTTCATGAGGAGGACCCCTTGGGCAATTGAAGCAACATCAAAAATACACTATTGGGACCTGATCAAACTAAAGAGCTTCTGCACAGCCAAGAACACAGTAAGTAAAGCAAGCAGACAGCCCTCAGAATGGAAGAAGATATTTGCAGTTTATGTCTCTGACAAAGGTTTAATAACCAGAATCCATAGAGAACTTAAACATATTAGCAAGAAGAGAATGAGTGATCCCAACTGAGGGTGGGCAAGGGGACTTGAAGGGAAATTTCTCTAAAGAAGTTAGGCACACGGCCTACAGATATATGAAAAAATGCTCACCATTTTTAATAATCAGAGAAATGCAAATTAAAACTACTTTGAGATATCACCTACCTCCAGTAAGATTAGCCCATATCACAAAATCCCAAAACCAGAGATGCTGGTGTGGATGTGGAGAAAAGGGAACACTTCTACACTGTTGGTGGGAATGCAAACTAATAAGTTCCTTTTTGAAAGATGTCTGGAGAACACTTAGAGAACTAAAAGTAGTCCTGCCATTTATCCTGCAATTCCTTTATTAGATATATATCCAAAACACCAAAAATCATATTATAACAAAAATATTTGTATCAGAATGTTTATTGTAGCCAAATTCATAATTGCTAGGTCACGGAAGAAGCCTAAGTGCCCATCGATTCATGAATGGATCAACAAACTGTGGTATATTTACACCATGGACTACTATGCAGCCATAAAGAAAGATGGAGATTTTATGTTCTTCATGTTTACATTGATGGAGCTGGAAAATCTTCTTAGCAAAGTATCACAAGAATGGAAGAAAACGTATCCAATGTACACAGCCCTATTATGAAACTAATTGATAGCTTTCATATGAAAGCTATAACCTAATTATAGCCTAAGAATATAGGGAGGCAGGAGGGGAGGGAGAGTGGGTGGCGGGAGGATGATTGGAGGGATCACTTCTATGGTTTATCTTACAAGTGCACAATGAATCTTTCTAAAAGTTGAATATAAACATCTTAACACCATAAGTAAGAAAATGACATAAAGACTATGTTAACCAGTTTGATGAAAATATTTCAAATTGTATATGAAAACACCACACTGTATCCCATGATTGCTTTAATGTACACAGCTATCATTTAATTAAAAAAAAAAGAAAAAAAAGAAATGATAAAGGGGAAATAACAACTGATGCCACAGAGATACAAGAGATTTTCTCTGAATACTACCAGAAACTCTATGCCCAGAAATTTGACAATGTGAAAGAAATGGATCAATATTTGGTATCACATCCTCTCCCTAGACTTAGCTAGGAAGAAATAGAGCTCCTGAAGAGACCAATTTCAAGCACTGAGATTAAAGAGACAATAAAAAATCTTCTAACAAACAAATGCCCTGGTCCAGGTGGCTTTATACCAGAATTCTATCAAACGTTCAAGGAAGAGCTTATTCCTGTACTGCAAAATTATTCCAAAAAATTGAAGTGGAAGGAAACTTCCCCAACATGTTCTACAAAGCAAACATCACCCTAATACCAAAAGCAGGAAAAAACCCAACTAAAAAAGAGAATTTCAAACCAATTTTACTAAAGACTATAGATGCAAAAATTCTCAACAAAATCCTAGCCAATAGATTACAGCTTATCATCAAAAAAGTCATACATCATGATCAAGTAGGTTTCAACCCAGGGATGGAAGACTGGTTTAACTTACGCAGGTCCATAAACGTTATCCACCATATTAACAGAAGCAAAAACAAAGACCATATGATCTTCTCAATAGATGCAGAGAAAGCATTTGATAAAAACCTAGCATCCTTTTCTAATTAGAACACTGAAGAGTATAGGCATACCTGGCACATTTGATGGAGGCTATCTATGACAAACCCACAGCTAATATTTTACTGAATGGATTAAAACTGAAAGCTTTTACTCTTAGAACTGGAACCAGACAAGGTTGTCCTCTGCACCATTACTATTCAACATGGGGCTGGAATTTCTAGGCAATACAATTAGGCCAGACAAGGAAATAAAGAGCATTCAAATGGGAGCAGAGGAGGTCACACTCTCCCTCTCTGCTGACGATATGATCTTATATTTAGTGAACCACAAAGACTCAACCACAAGAGCCCTGGAAGTCATCAAAAAATATAGTAATGTCTCCACATATAAAATCAATGTCCATAAGTCAGTAGTCTTTGTATATGGCAATAACAGTCAAGATGAGAGGCTAATAAAGGACACAACTCCCTTCACCATAGCTTCAAATAATGAAATACCTAGGAATATACCTAACAAAAGAGGTGAAGGACCTCTATAAAGAAAATGATGATATCCCAAGAAAGAAAATAGCAGAGGATATTAACAAATGGAAGAACATACCATGCTCATGGCTGGGAAGAACTAATATTGTTAAAATGTCTATACTTCCCAAAGCCATCTACCAATTCAATGTCATCCCTATTAAAATATCAACATTGTACATTCAAGACTTGGGAAACTTGATTTTTTTAAAACCATAAAATACTACAAATATGATGGGATGTCACCTAGGTGATTGTTTCATAAGATTGGGATTTCTGTCTTCCTTGTAAAGTCTCTTCCTAGATAGCTTTGATGAAGCCTTTGCAACAAGATAGAAGCTTATGGGAGAAAAAAGCAAATGGACAGATATGTTTCTTATAATGAGAAAATAATTCCATTTTTTTATCTTCAGTCATTTATATTATTGCTGTCATTAATTTACTTACATGTGATGGTTTAAGCCCATATTCAGAGGGAGCCAAAAAATGTACACACATTTTAAGTTTTAAGAAAGGAAAAAAAACTTAGAATTCTCAATATATACCAAAACATGTTATCCTGGATGTTGGATCTTGTATGACTTGTAATTGCAGAAATTAAATGTGACTTGAATATTACAATTTTAATATAGTTTTTCCTTTATTGAAATGTGTATACATTTTTCAGGCACCCTCTGTAAATATGTATTAATATATATATACATATATATATGTGCACATTGACACTCACAAAATATATACACAAGAGTAGATTATCAAACAAATGATTGCTATTTTTGTTTTGCACAAATTGCAATTCATTATATTAACTAAGGAAACAAAAAATAAACTTTTATTTCATACTTCAACCCATCAATAAGTAACAATATATATATATATATATATATATATATATATATATATATATATATAACTCTTATGCTAAGTAAAAAGACAAAGCCAGGCATGGCTCATGCCTGTAATCCTAACACTCTGGGAGGAGGAAGCCAGTGGATTGACCGAGTTCACAGGTTCATGATCATCCTGAGCCAGAGTGGCCTAGGCCCATCTCTAAAAACAGCCAGGCATTCTAGTGGGGCCTGTAGTCCCAGATACTCAGGAGGCTGAGGCAAGGTAATCACTTGAGGCCAAGAGTTTGAGGTTGCTGTGAGCAACCATGGCTAGTATGAAAAAGAAAAAATATCTGAGTGTTGTACAGGATGTGGATGAAGAATCCTTTGCTCACCTTGATTACAATGCACAGTATAGCAATTATTGTGATTCAAAAACCTAATATTAGAACTATTATAAGATCCATCTATTGCAATACTGGGAATATAGCCAAAAGAAATGAAATCGGGGGGCGGAGCCACAATGGCGGACTGCAGCCAGCTTTTTACAGAAGCTCCCTTCCAGAAGGAGGCTTAAAGGACAGAAGTTTAGCAAGTTAGCTGATTGGAGCAGAGCCAAGAGAGAAGGTTTAAGAGCACACTTCAACCTTCCTGAGGCGAGCTGTGACCTCAAAAATACAACCAAAAGGTACAAAATCCACCACCAAGCGGATGGGAGTCCCCTCCCCCACAACAAAGGCTCGCAGTTTACTCCATGCAAACAAGTGAGCAGAGTTCAAACTTCCTCCCACTCTATCCCACAGGAGAGACCCCCTAAAAACTGGACCTCCTACCACCATTGGCATGCCACAGCACCCTCCGGCCAGGCATAAAACTGTATAACTGTATAAAACTGTATATATTCCCCACCTGCAACATTGAACTCTGAGGAGTCCCCACCCACTCCGAGGTCTGGAGGTTTGTTACCTATGGAATCCAGATTCTTGGGCATCTCCTTGGGAGAGGTGGAAGGGGGAAGGGCTAGCGCTATTCTATGCTGATGGTGGTACAGGTGTGAGGAGAGGAAAATCAACTCGGGGGATGCCAATACAGCAACAGTGGCATCCTGAACTGCAAACTGATGCCATTCCAGCCTGGTTTCTCTGGGCAAACAGAGGTTTTGAACAGCAGCCACAGGCAAAACGCAGAGAACTTTCATAAGTAAAATACCAGTGCTCAGGGTGGAATCCCCCTCAGACAAAGGCAGTGGGTGGGCAGAGGCTAGAATTGACACCTGAGTGTAAATTGCTATTTGTCTGCTGCCCAGGGGAGTTGCAGAGAAATGCAAGGACTTGCAGAGAAATATAGCTGGACAGAAGCCTAATTTAAAAATGCAAGGCCCCCCTGCCAAACTCAGATTTCTGGCTGATTTTGCCAGTCGTAAACCCCGGGAGCAGTGTCCTACTGGAGTGAATAGGGTCACAGACCTGGGGGATTACGAGTGACTGGGGGCAAGGTGGGGAAGGAGGTATTAACCTTCCCAGACTAACCCATTTGCCAGGTGGGTTCCTTTACCCTCATAGAGCGAGGCAAGCCCAAAACTGCTTGCTAGAGTCGCACGCCTCACGGGCGGCAGAGGAGATCCCTGCCCCAGGCTCTGGCTCTGGGCAGGCCCAGAACTGCTTGCTAGTGACACGGGCATCCCGTGGGCAGTGGCTGAGGAGTCCTCTGATCCAGGTAGACCCAAAACAGCATGCTAGAGACACGCACACCCCACAGGGGCCAGGGGAGGAGTTCTCTGCTCCAGGTACCCAAGCTGGGTGGGCCTAGAACTGCTTGCTAGAGCCATGTATATCCCACAGATGGAGTTGGGGGAGTTCCCTGCTCCGAGCTCCTGTGCTGGAAGGGCACAGATTGGCTTGCTAGTGTCGCATGTGTCCAACGGGTGATGGTCAAGGAGTCCTCTGCTCCCCCCCAGCTACTCTGGCGGGGCTGAACTAGGACTGACCTGGTTGCTCACATACCCTGCGCTACCACTACCATTCCCCCACCCCATGGCTGCTCCAGGGTGCTGAACTAGGACTTATTTAGCTACTACAGTTCCCCTGTTCCACCATTTGCATTGGAAAGGCCGAACTAGGACTAATCTGGCTGCTGCTGGTCTCTTGCCCCCTGGTCGCCCTAGCAGGCTGAATGAGGTCTAATCCAGCCACGCACACTCCCATGCATCTGCTACCGCTCCACTGCACCCCAGTTGCCCCAGCACCCAAGAAATGGGAGAAGATAACAGACATACTCTGCCTGTCTCACTGGGCAACCAGAAGCAGCCACCAATTGAACGGTTCTGATAAGGCCTCCAAACAAGGTAAACTCAGCATGGGGTGGAATAGGCGGAAAAAATCTGGCAACTCAAATAACCAGAGTAGATCAACTCCTCCAAGGGAAAATGGGGGAAACACAATTGAAGACCCCATCCACAAGCAAATGGCTGGGATGTCAGAAATCGAGTTCAGAATGTGGATAGCAAATAAGATTAACAGAATGGAAGAAAAGAAGGAATTAGGAGCTCAAGAAATTATTCAAAAGATATCTCAGGAAATTATTCAAAAGATGTCTCAAGAACTCAACAATTTCAAAGATAAAATGGTCAAAGATTTTGAAACACTGAGATAAGAGGTTGCAGCCCTTTAGGATCTGAAAGACATGGTGGAATCGTTTCATAACAGAGTGGGACAGGCAGAAGAAAGGATCTCTGATTTTGAAGACAGAGCTTTTGAAGAAACCCAGAAGCACAAAGATCAAAAGAAATGGAGAGCAAAAACAGATTTCACTCTCAGAGAACTCTCAGACAATTCACAGAAAACTAATATTTGCCTTATAGGAATCACTGAAGGTGACGAAGTGGCTTCACAAAACACTGAGGCTCTTCTTCATGAAATTATGAAAGAGAACTTTCCAGACATACCAAGAGATTCTGAAATTCAGATAGCAGATAGTTTCAGAACCCAAGCATGATTCAACATGAACAAGACATCCCCCAGACACATCATAATTAACTTCACCAAAGTTAAGATGAAAGAGAAAATTCTGAAAGCAGTTAGACGTAAGAAAACCATAACCTACAGGGGAAAGAGTATTAGAATGACTGCAGATCTCTCAGCTGAAACCTTTCAAGTTAGAAGAGGATGGTCATAGACTTTTAATCTCCTAAAACAAAATAACTTTCAACCCAGGATCCTATATACAGCTAAAGTGAGTTTCATCCATAATGGAGAAATTAAATACTTCAATGACATTCACATATTGAAGAAATTTGCTATAACTAAACCAGCTCTCCAGGAAATTCTCAAACCTACCCTCCATAATGACCAGTGCAATCCTCCACCACAAAAGTAAACCCAACCATAAACTTTTGATCAAATTCCAACTTATACAATGGCAAAAGGATTAAAAATGTCTACTGGACTTTTGAGCAACTCAATGCCCAAAATTTTAC
>CAUYTI010156219.1:0-46820 GCA_963575145.1 Galago senegalensis
TACACTGCATTGGTTCCACCATAGAACTTATATTTGAAAATGATACCATTTTTGACATATCCACGCTTTTACAAAAATTGCTCTTAAAAAAAATGTGAAAGGTAATCACAAGCCAAAATATGTTTTTGAAAGAATGAGGATATTCCTTCACAGTTAAAAAAAAAAAAAGAAAAAGAACAAGAAGTGTCAAAGTGAAATGGCAGAGATACCAATGCCAAACTTAGTACTTAAGGAAAAAGGACATTTCATAATAACCTAACTAATTTATTTACTTTTTTATTCATTCATGCATTAATTAATTCATTTATTTAAAATTGTTACTTGAAGTGGGGAGAGGGGAGGAGGGAGGAAGATGTGTGGTCACAGTGTATGGCATACCTCTTGGGGGTGGGACACAATTGTAAGAGGGACCTGGTGCAAATATCTTTGTTATAAAGTGATTTTTGTAGAGGAATTTCAGGATCAAATGGCAGGTCTACTTTTAGATCCCTAAGTATTCTCCATACTTCTTTCCAAAGGAGATGTATTAGTTTGCACTCCCACCAGTGGTGCAGAAGTGTTCCCTTTTCTCCACATCCATGCCAACATCTGTAGTTTTGGGATTTTGTTATGTGAGCCACTCTTACTGGAGTTAGGTGATACTCAAAGTGGTTTTGATTTGCATTTCTCTGATGATTAAAGATGATAAGCATTTTTTCATGTGTCTATAGGCCATGTTCCTATTTTCTTCAGAGAAGCTTCTGTTCAAGTCCCTTGCCCACAATGAAATGGGATTACTTGTTCTTTGTTTATTAATAAGTTTGAGTTCTGTGTGGATTCTGGTTATCAAACCTTTGTCAGAAGCATACCCTGCAAATACCCTCTCCCATTCTGAAGGCTGTCTGCTTGATTTACTTACTGTGTTCTTGGCTGTTCAGAAACTTTTTAGTTTGATCAGATCCCAGTAATGTATTTTTCGTGTTGCTTCAGTACACCGGGGAGTTCTCCTCATAAAGTACTCTCCCAGGCCAATTTCTTCAAGTGTTTCTCCTGCACTCTCTCTAAGAATCTTCATAGTTTCATGTCTTAAATTTAAATCTTTTTCCATTGAGAGTCAATTTTTGTTCATTGTGAAAGGTGTGGGTCCAGTATTTCAGTATTTCAGTATTGTAGTATTTCAGTATTTCAGTATTGTACAAGTCGCCAGCCAACTCTCCCAGCACCATTTGTTAAATAGGGAATCTTTCCCCCAAATTATATTTTTGATGAACTTATAGAAGATCAAATGATGATAAGTGTCTGGGTTCATCTCTTGGTTCTCAATTCTGTTCCTTAAATCTACCTCTCTATTTTTGTGCAAATGTCATGCTGTTTTGATCACTATAGATTTATAGTATAGTTTGAAGTTTAGTAGCAGGATTCCTCCTGATTTGTTTTTATTTCTGAGTAATATCTTGGCTAATATTGGAGTTTTTTTCTGGTTTCATATAAAACAAAGTACTATTTTTTCCAGGTATTTAAGGTATGATGGTGCTGTTTTTATAGAGATTGCATTAAATTTTTAAATTACTTGAAGTAATATGGACATTTTAACAATGTTGCTTCTTCCCAGCCATGAGCATGGTATGTTTTTCCATTCGTTAACATCTTCAGCTATTTCTTTTCTCAGAGTTTCATAATTCTCTTTATAGAGATCTTTCACACCCTTTGTAAGGTGAATTTCCAAATATTTCATCTTCTTTGGCACAACTGTAAAGGGAATAGGGTCCTTGACTGTTTTTTTAGCTTGACTATTATTGGTATATATAAAAGGTACTGATTTGTGAGTATTTATTTTGTATCCTGAGACCCTACTGTATTCTTTGATCACTTCTAAGAGTTTTGTGGTTGAGTCCCTGGGGTTTTCCAGGTATAAAAAATCAAATCATCTGTGAGGGAGGAGGATGTGTTCAGTGTGGCTAGCTTGACTTTGAGGTGTTTGTGGGACATGCACTATGGCTGGCACACATTCTCTGTGGTGACACTTCAAGACTTCTGTATTCTCTCTCAAAAACACAAGTGTTAATACATTTGTCTGTGATAATATCCTCCAGACAACATCTGGAGGATGCTCTGGAGTCTTGCTCTGTCTGTAAGACTGTATGGCCTCTGTCATCTGCAGGTGTAATTAAACCACCAGCTCATCAAGCTGAGGGTAAGCCTCATATTCCTAGCAGGATCTCAATATATAGTATCTAGAATAATTTCACAGATGAGAAAATAGTTTCCTAATGGTTCCTTGAAAGACAGGTATAGTCAGAGAAATAGCCTTAACCTAATAGGCATAAAAAGCGTTGGAAGAATTGGAGTGTTTGATCAATTCAGATGGCTTTAATGGCTCTGCTATTTCAATGCCACTTTATACTCTCAGGTCATTTATTTGGAAAAAAAGCAAGTAAAAATAATGCAGCAACATCTCAACAAGGCTGCCAGGGTGGAAGTAAGCTAGTTCTCCTATAAAGCAATTTCCAGTGAAGTATAGTTTTGGGGTAGGGAATAGGGCTTGATTAATACATAGAGTTAACTACTCATTTGTTAATGAAAAACATAAATTAATGACTCCATAAGTGATGGTAATGTTTTATATTTGTATTCACATCTGTAGTTTACAAAATATTCCCATGTCCATGAGAGTATTTAAATCCGTGACTCAAAACCTCAAAAGCAGTTGCTGCTTTCCAGATCATTTAATCATTTCTTAGGAGGAGTGCCACCTAAAACTCCTACAGTAAAATTTTCAACATTCCAAATACCCTTTTGCCGCAACTAAACCACATTCTCTAAAGTTTACATGATTA
This sequence comes from Galago senegalensis, assembly GCA_963575145.1. NCBI lineage: Eukaryota > Metazoa > Chordata > Mammalia > Primates > Galagidae > Galago > Galago senegalensis. The sequence continues at coordinate 2,817 of CAUYTI010156219.1, forward strand.
AGTTGGGAACCAAAGAAGATGAAGAATAAATATCTTCAAACCTAAATTTGTTGAGTACTGGTTGCTGAATATTCTTACATATTTAACTCCTATAAAATTCAGAAGATAAAAAAGACACAAAATTCTTTTCAAAACAAGAAAACTGATGAAATAAAGAAGAGTTTAAATGTTTTCTCTTTATCTTATTTGTGGTGATTAACTCTTTTGCCGCTTTAGAATAATTTTAGGCTTATGGAATTACTGTGAAAATAGTATAGAAAGTTCATGTACACCTCATACAAGTTTCACCTATTATTAACAACTTACGTGAGTGCAGGACGTTGTCACAGTTTATCAACCAATACTGATGCAATATTATTAACCCAAAGTCTATCTTTTATTCGGAATTACTTGGTTTTTGCCTAATACCATTTTTCTATTTGAAGATCCCATCCAAAATGCCACTAAATATTTAGAAGTCATGTTTCCTTAAGCTCCCCTTGGTTATCACTGTTTCTCAGACTTTCCTTTTTTTTTTTTTTTGCAGTTTTTGGCCAGGGCCAGGTTTGAACAGGCCACCTCTAGTATATGGGGCTGGTGCCCTAATCCTTTGAGCCACAGACGCCACCGACTTCCCTTGTTTCTAATGACTTTGACAGTTTTGCAGAGCACTAGTTGGGTATTTTGTGGAAAATTCCTCACTTGGAACTTGTCAGATGAATTTCTTATGATTAGGCTGAGATAACATATTCCTGGGAGGGAACTGGAGGGATACAGTGCCATGATAATCACTTAACACTGTTGGTATTAACTTGATAGCTTGACTTCATATATGCTTATCAGGTTTCTCACCTATAATGTTACTCCTTTTTCCCTCTCTCTTGCCACACAGTCCCCTTCAAAGACTCTCTATGTGCAGCCTACATACATCTAAGGAGTGAAAAGTTATGTTCACGTGTTACATAAATTATTTGAATTTTTTTCTGAATGAGAGCGTTTATCCTCTCCTCTTTATTATTTGATCATTTACTTATGTCATTATAGACACACAGATTTTCATTTTATATGTTGAGTTAATGGCAACACAGCTTTATTTTGTTGCTCAGATGGTTCCAGCTTTGGCAACTGGGAACATTTTCAAGTGGTTTCTGGAATATACCTATATCATTATGGAGATTTTTTTTTTTTGAGCACTTCTTTAATTCCGGTCACGACAAGTTGTTCTGGCATCATCTCATATATGTTCTTCCCCAGTCCCCAAATCAGCCATTTTCCCAAAGAGCTTTGGTTCAAATAAAAATGGGAAAATAGTTTTAGAAAGCTATATTTATGTGGCAGGTATACTCATGGCTACTAGGGTATCACTGGGTCTAGGCTCTCTTGACTGACAGAGAAAGGATATGCATTTGTACATAGTATTTACATGTCTATAATATTTCCACTGGTATTTGTGTCAACCTAAACGTAAGTTCATGCTGCTGCACCCAACTCTAATCTACTCATTTAGTCTCTTCCTCTAACTTATCTGTAAACTCTTGCTCCAAAACATCTGGCTCCCACAGACTACATTTATTTCCTAAAAAGTTCAATTATATTAATACTATAAATGCATAGTAATTTCAGAATCACTACTCCATATCTCTTTGGGGGGGGAAAGTAGTTTATCAGGTAGAGTGCAGTACTTAGATATAGTCCCTTTAGCCTCTAGTTTTATAGACCATTTCAAAGTTACTTAGAGCAGCATTTTATCTCCCATCCCCTTTAGGTTGTTACATATATTTGTTAATACATTTTGACTCTTTGGTCACAGTCTTCATTCTATCCTGGGATGCTCCAGTCTCCTAAATGTTTATATTTAATTTGCATTCTGTAGAGTCCATTTTTTATGCCGTAAAGCTCCATGGATTTTGACAAATGCAGAGTGTAGTGTATTTAACATTACAGTATCATACAGAATAGTTACACTGTCCTAAACGTTCCCTGTGCTCCAACTGTGTATACATCTGTCCCTCCTCTAAAACTTCTAACAGCCAATGATCTTTTCTACTATATGTATAGTTTTGCTTTTTCCAGAATGTCACATAATTAGAATCATAAAGTACATTTATGTATGATCAGTGTCTGGCATTAAATTTGAAAAGTTCTCAGACATTATTATTTCTAATATTTTGTCTGTTCTTTTTCTTCATCTGGTCTTCCCCTATGTGTGCATTACACATTTTGAAATTATTCTATAGTTCTTGAATCTTTTATACTTTCTTTTCTCTCTACATTTCAGTTTGGGAAGTTTTGATCAACCTGTCTTGAAGCTCAGTGATTCTTTCATTGGTCATGTCAAAGTCTACTGATATGACTATCAAATACAACTTTCATTTCATTTACTTTAAAAAAAATTTCTAAATATTAAGGGAATAAAAATGTTTTGTTACATGAATTAATTTTATATTCAAGGGATAAAATGTTTTTGTTACATTTAGCTCTCTGCTTTTAGCTCTCGGGGGAATCTCCATATTGTTCTCCATAGAGGTTGTACTAATTCACTGTCCCCCCAACAGTGTATAAGCATTTCTTCCTCACTGCATCCACACCAACACCTATGGCTTTCTGATTTTTTAATAAATGGCCATTCTGATAGGATTAAGGTGGTATCTCATTGTAGTTTTAATTTGCAAATCCCTGATGATTAGTGATGTTGAATATTTTTCTATATGTGCTGGTCATTTGTCTTGAAAAAAATTCTGTTCATGTCTTTTGCCCAATTTTTAACAGGGTTATTAGTTTTTTCTTATTGATCAGTTTGAGTTCCTTGTAGATTCTGGATATTAGTCCTTTGTTGGGTGTATAGTTTGTCCACATAGTCCAAAGTGATTTCCAGATTCAACATAACTCCTATCAAAATATCAATGTCATTTTTCACAGATATAGATAAAGTAATCCTGATCTAGAAAAATTAATTATACAGTACAGTAAAAGAGCCCAAATAGCCAAAGCAGTCCTATGCAAAAAGAAAAAATCGAGAGCTATCATATGTTCTGACCGCAAATTGTACTACAAGTCTATAGTCACCACATCTGGTGATGACTCACCACCTTTACTGGTATAAAGGTAGAGATAGACCAATGAAACAGACAATCCAGAAATACAGTTATATAGTTATGACCCACTGATTTTTGGCACAGCTGACAAAATGGACTTTGGGGAAAGGATGCCATGTTCAATAAATGCTGTAGGAAAATTGGGTAGCCACATGAAGAGGAAGAAAACAGGATCCCTCTCTCTCATCATACGTAAAACTTAACTCAAAATGTATCAAAGACTTAAATGTAAGACCTGAAACCATAAAAATTCTAAAAGAAAACTCTTCTAGGCATCAGCTGCAGTAAAGAACTTATGACTAAGATCCAAAAGGCAAATAAAGCAACAACAAGAATAAGAAAGTGGGGCTTAATTAAATTAAAATTTTCTGCACAAGGGCAATTGTCAAGGAAGTAAACAGACAACCTACAGAATGGGAGAAAACATCACAACGTTTTTATTCTCTAGCATTTGCTTTTTATCCTTTCTTAAGAATTTCCTTCTCTCTGCCTGTGTGCGTAGCATGTTGGCTACTTTTAAAAGTTTTTTTGCTTTAGGGCTCTTAACACTTTTATCAAATTTTATTTTAAATAGCATGCCTGATCATTTCAACACTTGTGTCATCTCTGAGTCTGGCGCTGATGCACACTTCTTCTCTTCACAATATGCTTTTTATCGCCTTTTGGCAGGTCCAAATAATTTTCTGTTGAAAACCAAATATTCTGTATCACATAATGGAAATTGCATAAATAGACATCCAGTGTGAAGATTTAGGAATCTTGATCTAGTTGATCTAGGTAGGAATTGAGCTTTATTTAATATATATTATATACTTTATTTATTTATTTATTTATTTGTGTCAGAGATTACACATTTCTCTAACACTGGCTTTTGTCTCTTCTCTTGATTTCAACCTTTTCTAAGCACGCCTCCTGCTAAGAGTCTGTTTCCTACAGTGCTTATTACTGTTATCCTGGAGGCCTCTTTGTGTGGATGTGAACTGTAGGGGAGAGGAAGTATTCTCTACTGAAATCTCAGATGATTAGCAATTAGCCTGTGTCTTTGGCCTGTGAACTTCATAAGCTCCTCTATACTTTACTCCTTCACCCTCAGAAAAGCTGGAAGGGGCTGGAGCAAGGCCTCCTGGAGAGGATGTCCTTGTTATGGAGAAGGCTCTAGGCAAGTTTCCCAGTGATTATTCTCCTACTACCCTTGCCAGGGCTATGACGCCATCTTTCTTGGATCATGCTCATGCAAACCTGGTGAGGCCCTTAGAAGTAAAGCACAGGGAATGTGTGTGAGGTGGACGGGATGGGCTCTTAGACTAAAAGTTCAGGAAGTTCCTCACTCTCATGCTAATACACACTCAACCTCTAGTAATTGGTCAAAATGACTATTTCTATGTTCCTACCAAATCTGGGATCTTTTGCTCTAGGAAAGTACATCTTAGGGGTGAGATGTCAGGGCTCTCCAGGTCTCAGGGTGATAGTTAGCCCTGTAAAATCATTTGTCTAGTGAATTCAAGAAAAGTCATTGAGTTTCAATTTGTCCTGCCTTTACATATTGCAAGCGTGAGAAAAATAGCTTCTGATCTCTTTTAGTGTTAAAATCAGAAACTGGAAGTCTCCCTATTTCCATTTTAAAACATCTTTTACAGGCCAGGCGTGGTGGCTCACACCTGTAATCCTAGCACTCTGGGAGGCCAAGTGGGATGCATTGCTTGAGTGCAGGAATTCAAGACCAGCCTGAGCAAGAGCAGATCCTGTCTGTAAAAATAGCCGGGCATTGTGGCATGTGCTGGTAGTTCCAGTTACTCAAAAAGCTGAGGCAAGAGAATCACTCAAGGCCAAGAGTTTGAGGTTGCTGTCAGCTGTGACCCTACAGCACTCTACCAAGAGCTGTGACCCTACAGCACTCTGCCAAGAGCATCAAAGTGAGACTGTCTGAAAAAAAAAGTCTTTTCCTTTTCTATTCAGACCCACCTTTGACTCTATTGCCTATTTCCCTTTCTTACTATCACCAGATAAAAATTATAAAAATTTCTGTTTTCATTATGTCAAGCCTCAAATTCCTTAGCAGCCAAGCTCTTTTATAGATGAGCAAACATTTAAGAGATTCTCAATAGTCAAAATGCAATCATATATGTTAGAATGGATATTCATACGAGCTAGGATAGCCTTCTCTATATTGTCAAGTTACAAGTCTTGTATCATGCTGATACAAGTAGAACTGTATCAGCCATAAAATGGAGTGATGATTTGAAGTTTTTACATATGCATTAATAAGGATATCATAAAATGGCTCTGGTTCCAGACACTTTTCCCCCCTAAAGTTCAATTGAAAAAAAAAATTAATTTGGGAGAGGCAAATGGACAGGCAGTTTGAGAAGTTTTACTCATTCATGGCTGCAACTCAGAGGCTGTTCCTGAGATGAGAAGACTCCATTGAGACAGAGAATTGGTGGGTACTGTTTAAAGTAGCATCTGGGTGCTACTACAGCATTACCTGAGTCAGGAAGCAAAGTTTCAAATTACCCTGATCAAATTAGGATAGAGGCAGGCAAGTTCCTACTGGTTAGAACCAAGATGATGAAGAAATAGAGGGTACCACCCTGATTCCAGGAAAACACCACGCTTCCATGAATACCCCTCCCCTTCTTAGCCTGTTGCTTAAATAGAAAGGCAAGAAGAACAAGGGGGCTGGTTTTCTTCCGAAGGGAAAAGTAGCCTCTGCTCTATGGAAGAGTAGAATACCTGTAACTGCTAAATGCATCTTATTTTGGCTTCATACTGTTGCTCACTCCTGAATTCTTTCTTGTGTGAAGACAGGGACGTCTCCCACCCCTTGACCTTCAAGTGCTTCCCAGCACTGAGAGTCACTTTTCTGTGTCAGCATCATCACCAGTTTTCAAAATACCCTGTGTTCTCTATACGCTAAACCATCCCTTGCTTATTTACTTATTTTTGAGACAGAGTCGCATTATGTCACCCTCGATAGAGTGCTGTGGTGTCATAGCTCACAGCAACCTCAAACTTTGGGATTAAGCAATTCTCTTGTCTCAGCTTCCCATGTAGCCGGGACTACAGGTACCTGCCACAGTGCCCAACTATTTTTTCTTGCAGTTGTCATTGTTGTTTAGTTGGCCTAGGCTGGTTTCGAACCTGCAGCCTTGGTTCCACACCCCCCCCCACAATACTGAGCTTGGCTATCAATGAAAAGGCTTACTGGGGCCTAGTGATTCACTGAATGGCATCCTGCCTGCCTGAGAGCAGTCACTTCAGAGATGTAGGACAGTAAGATTGCCAGATAAAATACAAGGCACTCAGTGAAATGTGAATTGCAAATAAACCATGAGCAATTTTTAGTATAAATATGCTAAATCTGGCTGCTCCTTTTCATCTAAAACAATTCTACCTGAGGGACTAAGATTTTCTAACTCCAAGAATTCAGCATTTCTTGCCCCATTGAGAGATCGGTTTGCTATGATTGTCATGGGAAGGAATCTCAGGAGTTGAAAAGAGGTAATGCATGGACCATGGGGCTTTTCCTCAGGGCCATAAAAGTGTGAGGGGAAGGCCGCAATTACAGTGCAAACTAGGCATCATCAACGGTTCGCTGGGACCCCTCCCTCAGAAGAGGCTACAACATTCACAGAATGTTGGTAGAATAGATTCATACTACCACTGGCCAAGTATGGGTAGGATTGGGGGTAGAGAAGTAAAGACTGGCTAGCTGAGAACAGAATGTCCACCAAACACCATACCGAGCCCTTAGAGGATGCTATACCAATTGAGTTTCTCAACAGCCCAGTGCATTTGTGTCACTGTCCCCTTTCCACTTATGAAATTGAGCTTGGGCAGAGTCACGGAAAGTCACATTTCACAACTTCAAGTCTGAAATTCTATGGTTCACTGCCTTCCCCTGGCTCAGTCACATAAACTCATTCATAGAAAGAAAAAAAAGCACAGCCCCTCAGTCAGCACCCCTTGGTTGAGAAGCTGCTGAGACCGAGAAGTCAAGCCCATGAAGACAGGATTTCCAGCTGGAGGGGAAAAGGTAATAAAAAAAATCCCAGTGCTCTAGGTCTCCCCAACGATGATCAGAGTTAGTGTCTCAGAATGCCAAACAACTGCAAGGTGTCTGGAGTATTGACCAAGGAGAAGATAACTTATTTCCCTGAGCAACCTTCACGTGTTAGGCCCTGTTACTTAAGGTATTTATTTGACATTTTACTTAACTTTCGAGATAACATTGTGGTTTGTCCATTTGTTGTTCATTTTTATCCACACACACACAAACAAGGCTGAGAAAGACAAAATATACCTGCCAACAATCTTCTGAGGAGGGTGGTATTAAGACAGGAGTCAGATACCCTGCTGGCAGTTGGGACAAGGGTCAAGAAAATAAGGTCCACAGGATGAGAAAATCATCAGAAAATTAATACGCTTAGTTAAAATAAATATAACCAATAGGGATGCTTTAGTCATTCTACCTTGGCTGTAACATCTTTATCTAAGGTGAAGTGGGGAGTTCCTTTAATTGGGCACTCACACAATTGAGGTGACAGTGTCCCTAAATGAATTCCCTTCATTAACACAGTAACTATCACACTCACCAGGACCATGACAGTTTTCAAATGCCACGGCAACGCCTAGAAGTTACCCCAGAAGGCTGAGAACCTGGAGGGTTCCTAAGCCCCTTTCTCAGAAAATCCATGCATATTCTAGACCCAGCTTAGCATATTATTAGGGGTTACTATTAACATATTATTAGCATAAAAGGCCAGACCCTAAGCAGGGATGGCACTGTTCCTCTCTAGATCAGTTAGCTCTTCTCTTTTCTGCAGGAGTGTACTTTGCTTTCAACAAGTCTGTCTGCTTTTACCTATACTTCATGTGAGAATTCTCTTTCACTTTGACTCTGCACTTGACTTCCTTCCAGTGCCAAAAACCCTTTCAGCTGTCCTGGCTGGTGGTCCACACCAGTATCAGACAGACTCAGGGCTGTCTGAATGCAAAGGCTTTTCTCTCTCCAGACAAATACATGTTTCACCAACTCCATGAATGTTTGCCACGTAGTACAAACATGTAAATGGAAAGTTAAATATTTATGAAACTTGTTCTTGAGTGTGTGATCTTGCCAAGTTAAATATAATAGCTCAGCCATTTATTTTTAAATCTGTCACTGATGATTAGAGCATATTTTTTTTGGGGGGGAAATGTCAACTTTCAGTTTTTTACTTTGCTAAAATGTTTTTAAAAAAATCCAGAGGGAAATATGTGTATTTCAACTCCTCAATTTCAACTCATGTTACAGGCCAGTTGATAGCCTAGGCTAGAGCCAGCAAGGGTTCATTTTGGTTAAATTTGGTCCAAGCCAACAGCGATTTCTGAATTGTATTTAGAGTTTTGGAACTCAACTTTTAGCTCTAAGACTGCAATGCAGTGAAAAGACTTCATTGATCAGGTTATTTCAGAACCTAATCTAGGATATCTAAGATGTTATGAAATATGCCACAATTAAGGTCCAGCCGTGATCCCAAGCACTTGTAAAGGAGTGGCGGATGGGGAAATGAGGAGAAAGAATAGGTACCAGAAAGGTGGGGAAATCGTGGCTAGAAGGGCTAGTCGTGCAGCTGCACCAGCTACCCCAGGTTTGCTAGGAAATCAGCTGTGCATCTCTGATGCACACCAGAGCTCTTCCAAAGAGGGAGAAAAGCACCTCCTTCAATAAGAGCTTTGCTAGTGTGGAGTTCCTACTTGGGACTATCACTTCTATTTCATCACCCTGACTTCCTTGTGAGGCCTTTGTCATAGCCACTAGTTCCTGGTTTGATCAAAATGTCATACTCTCAGGAGATTTAAAAGACCGTAGTCTGAGTGAGGACACAATAGGTCTGTGCGCTTGTTCAGAGGCTTTGGCATGATATTATGAAATTGGAAACCGCACAGTAATTATTTCAGTTCCTCTCCAGTGGGCTAATGTGAGGGCCCCATTTAATTTTCTCCCACCTTATCAAATTCCTTACTGACAAAGTCTTTTAAAGCTCAATTAATTCAGCAAAATGATTACGTTCCCTGAGGACCAGATGAGTGACGCCATTGTGTAGAAATGGAGACTTCCTCAGTCTGCTCTGCAGTCAAAATGGATCACTGTATAGAAGAAATTCCAGCTGTGATTCATGGAGGGGAATTTATAGTGGGGCTGTGGATTTTTACGCTTTACTTGGCATTTTAGAAAAATGTAATAAGGATCCCTACAATGTATAATCATGCTTAACATGTATCTGGTTACTCATATCTCTGAATGGAAGAGAATTTTTCCTTACTACAAAAATGGTTGACTCTACATAAGGTTTATATAGAAACTTTGCCACAGCACTGGGCAGAACGTCTTATTTTTGCCTTTTCTTAAAAAGTAAAACAATGGGAAGAATGATAAACAAGTTATAACAGATATACTAAAATATCAAGGGTGGGCTTTAATCCATTGCAAAATTGTATATAAATGGCACCAAGCTCAACTTCAACTCTCTTAAAAACAAAACAAAACAAAAAAACTACTGTCATCTAGAACTAAAACATCCTTGTTCAGGAGATCTCCAATACTGCAGTAGTTTTTCATTATATTTGTGTAATTTCAGAATTGTAGACAAATGTTGGTTGAATATACAAGATCATAGAAATTGAAATATAATAGAAATGATATAAACAACACATTTACTAATACTTGTGATAAAAATGATCTGTCTTTTATAGGCTTGGTGAATATAATTTAAATTGTGGAACCTGCCTAAAATAGACCTCGTGCATTAACAGTTTAAAATATTCAGATTTTCGTATAGCACATTTACATATGAGTCTAGCAGCTTAGCTAAAATCTCACCAGGGAGAAAATGTGTGTCTTTTTTTTTTTCTTTGAAGTGAAAAACAATTGCCTCCATTATATTATTGTCATAGTGATTATGAAATTTACACATCAAAATATTTAACAATATTTAAATTACGATAATATAAAAATGTATTATCACTGTGAACTAGGAGTATGACTTATTAAAAATAATATAATGTTTATTCATGCAAAATTTACTTCAGTTCAGATCTGAAATACTATCATTGACATTTCACTTAATCATTGTCAAATAACTTATTCTTGATTTCTATAAATTCCTATTTTGTTATCAAAGACGGTTCCATAGAACTTTCAGTTTCTTCTTTGACCTGTAAAGAACTCAGAAGTCATTGCCATCATCCTTGCAACAAGAAAACAGTGGAGCAAAGTGAAAATAAATAAGGCTTCTTGGAGCCTTCGGAGAGTTGAAGTTCCAGGGCAAACTGCCACCTTAAAAACTAGAGAGAAAGGAGAATACAGAGAGTCACAGTTTATTGGCCACTGCTGGAGCCATAAACTGGCAAGATCACTTAAACATCAAGTGATTAATAGGTCGACAGTGAATGTGGCCAAGGTTGAAACATAAAAACTTCTGGGGAATCAGCCTTCCAGGGGCCCCCACAATTCATGTCATGACTTTTCCTTCCAGGAGTCCCTGAAGGTTCTCATGGTGAAGATCAGAGAAAAATCCCCTCATGTATCTGGCCGAGGAAAAAGAAAAATTATCACTTAAAATATCCTCAGAGGGTTCTAGTCTTTTTCACAAAGGGCTTTCCTCAGGGAAAACCATGGTGTGAGAGCCTAACACCCATGAAAAATATCTACCTACAGGTCCCTCTGACATTCAACGTCAAGGCAGGGAAATAGCCAAGTCCAGACCTTCTAGACTGCCTGTCTCATTTAAGGGACGGTGGGTGAGAATCAAACGGAAAAGTACTTATGAAGAATCCAGCCCAGGCGTGCAAGCCCACTCAAAGATCAGAGGCCTGAGGGCTGCTCACAGAATTGTAGAACACTTTCTCTTTCACTGTAGCTACTACCCATAAAAGGGCCCCTGGATAATGCCGCAGGAAAGCAAATGAAAGAGTTCAGAACATATTTAAGAACTCTCTAGGGAAGCCCAACGACAATAAAGGAGGCAAAAACAAGGGTACCAGAGGGAAATTGTGTCTCTTACACCTACAGCCACAGAAAACACTAAAAAACATAGCCTGACTCCTAACCAGTAAAACATGCATATAAAATCTCACTCTAGATCTATGTAAGGAAAGGAAGTGGGCTGGATAAGAAATAAGGATAAAATAAAGTAAAATGTTTGTCTCATACTTTTTTTTGAGACATCATCATAGCTCACTGCAACCTCAAACTGCTGGGCTCCAGCGATTTCAGTCTTGCAAGTAGCTGGGACTACAGGTGCTTGCCACCATACCTGGCTAGTTTTTTCTGTTTTTGGTAGAGAAGGGGTCTCACTTTGCTCATGCTGGTCTCAAACTCTTGACCTCCAGCTTTCTTCATCCTTGGCCTCCGAGAGTGCTAAGATCACAGGCCTGAGTCACCACACCTATTTGTCTTATTCTTGTTTGATTTAACAGATAATTGTTCAAAAATAACAGCAGCAGCGTATGGAGTAATTACAGCTTCTGGATAACTGAAATGAGTGACAGCAATATTATTCAGATGAAAAGGAGTAATTAGAAATACTCTGCTATAAATTATCTGTACTACTGAAGAGCAGTAAGGTGTTATTTGAAAGTGGGCTTAGATTAGAGGTAAATGTTTAGTATGCTCTACGGCCATCTCTGTCAAAAAACTATATTTGATGTGCTAAAAGAGAAAATGCTATCACAGAAAATACTTAATTAGAAACTAAGAAAGAAAGAAAAACTTAAATTCAAGAAACAGAAACCTATCAGGTCACTTTTCTGAGCACAGTGGAATTTTTCTTTCATGGAGCATGTTTTCAGTGTTATACCTAAAAACGGAATACCAAACCCAAAGTCACAGAGATTACTTTTTGGAAAATTACTAACTATTGATCGCACCTTTTTCATAAATACAGACCTATTCATAGTATCTATTTGTCCTACTTTTGGTAAGTTGTGCCTTTTGAGGAATTGGTAAATTTTATCTAAATTACAAAGTTTGCGAAGATAGACTTGTCAATAATATTCCTTTCTATCTTTGTCACACCCATGGGATCAGTAGTAATGGTCCTGATTTCATTTCTTATATAGTACTTTGTGCCTTCTTTCTTTTTTTCTTAGCGAACCTGGCTAGAGGCTTATCAATTTTATCGCTCTTTTCAAAAAACAAGCCAGCTTTTGTGTCTGTCGATTTTCAAAAAGCCACCCTTCGTGTCTTTTGATTTTCTTTAATGATTTTCTCTTTTCATGTTTATTGATTATTTTATCATCTGTCTCATTAACAACTGTTTTTTGTTTAAAAGTCTCTCCGATTTTATCAACAGGATGTTTATCATCCAACAGGATGTCTTGTTTATGAATGCCAGTCACTCTAGCTCTTCCAGAAGCTCACGGCACATTTTCACCCTGTCATCCTCAGGCATTTTTCCTGCAGTGCTAATAACTCCATCATCACTACCATCACAACCTCCTTCATTCAGAACCATTTCAGCTGTATCTCACCATCAGTCACTATGTTCCCTATGAACAACTGCGGCTTCATTATCAGTGTTCAAAACTTCTTTGATATCTACTTCTTTAACTTCCTGACAGGCTCTGGAGACATCTTTTTTGCCCATGTCAGGAGCTCAGACATTTTTATTTCAGTTCACATAGGAAATCTCTCAAAGTCGTCATCATGTTTGTTATCGTCACTAAACATGGTCACAGGCCAGAGGTTGTCCAGGCATCCACAGTTATGTTCCAAGTATTGGCAACAGCATATATGGCATCCTTCAAACTAAACCCTTTTTGAAAACCTTCCATACTGCTTACACCTCTGTTCACTGCTGCACGCTGCTCAAGAAAGCGTTTCTGCTCAAATTATCTTCACTGAGATAAAGACAGCCTAGTCACATGGTTGAGTTAATGGTCACATGTGGAGGAAAACACATGGCATAAACATTATTTTTCATGAGAATTTTGGCTGGAGGATGAGCAGAACAGTTGTTAAGGAATAACAAAATCTTGCAGTAATCACGAGCCACTTTGTACAAAATGTTTATGCAACCAATCAGAAAAGAATGTTCCTAGATCCTGCCTTTGGGTAGCATGATGATGGACTGGTAAGAAATTTTCTCCTTGAAAAAAAACAGTGAGGACACAAGCTTTGGCCTACCACAGGAAGTTTATAGGTAAGCATGCTTATTGCATTAGCAAGTCCCAGCACAGTTATTCTGTCCTTAGCATCCTTAATTCTTTTTTTTTTTCGGCCAGGGCTGGGTTTGAACCTGCTACCTTCAGCATATGAGGCCAGCGCCCTACTCCTTTGAGCCACAGGCGCCACCCAGCATCCTTAATTCTTGCAGAAGCTATTTCATCAGCTTTAGTCAGTCTTCCAAGGGCAAGAACACCAAAACAGTGATGTTTCATGAACATAATAGACTTGGTCTGGTGTGAATTTTCTTCAGTGGTGACCTTGGCAAACTTGCTAATGAATTTGTCTGTTTCTCCACGATCAGCAGATGCTGTATCACCAGAAATCTTTAAAAACTTAGTGCTATGTCTTTTATTACATTTCTGTATCTGGCCTGATGAATATTTACAGCTCCCTTCAATTCTCGGTACATAGTGATAGATCTTTGCTTATCAAGATCAGCATACCAATAAGTGGCCTGTGCTCCCCACGATGCTGATGAAGCCCGATTGCAAAACGCGGTCAAACTCTTCCTTTTTAACTTTATGCAGTGTATTTCCTATTTTTCACTAACTTTTGTTCAGCATTTTCAGCATAGAACTGAACAGTTTATCCTGTTTCTTCAGGTCTACCAGGTGGCCTGAATGGTTTATCCTGTTTCTTCAGGTTTATCCGGTTTACTAGGTGGCCATTTTAACATCATGCTATTCTGTAAGACGTTTCACATTTACGCTGCCCAGTTTCTCCAACAGCTTGAGTTTCTGTGCTATAGATAAACATAAATGCTTCTTCTTTTTCGGATCACTGTTATTCATAGGATAACATATTCAACAATATTTTTACATCAGTGAGCAGAGCATAAACAAAAACACACAGTGCATAGCACATGTATGCCTCAGCCCTGTGGGGGAGATTGTGGGGAAGCTGATACGAGCTGGTCCAACCTGCACATGTGCCACTGTATTGCCTTACATGTGGGCATACTTGCATGAAAGAATCTGGGAATGCAGTTACAGGAGGCGGAAGGCCTATCTTTGCCCTTGCGAATACCAAATAAACTACATGTTGTACCACTGTGTTGTGACTGATTCTGGACACATGAATTCGGTGTGAAACTTCCCATTGTGGCATCATGTCAGTTTTCAAAAAATTTTAGATTTTGGAACGCTTTACATTCTGAATTTCAGAATAGGGATGCTTAAACTGTACTGTTCTCCAGAATTCCTGGTCTGAACTGCTACCAGGAGTCATTATGATGCAGTCAAGAATCCATTTCTCTGCATGGGAGACTGTCTAGTAGGTAACACTTGTGACAGCAATGAAAAGGAGACCTGTTTGCCTGGAAGCTTATCCTTCAGAGATGTTTAGTGTCACATTGACAAAAAAAGGTGAAATTGCATGTATGTCTCTTGGTCTGTTCAGATGTGAAATCATGTCTTCCTATGAAAGATGTGTCTCAGCTTTCTGAGGCTCAGCTGGGTGTCAGGCCAGCAGGCCTCAGGAGACCAGCGCTGTAGCACTGTGCAGGAGCTGTGGTCATCAGACGGCATGGTATCTCCTCACCACATTGCCTCCACCAGCTTCATCACTGACTGCCACGGCTCCTGCCCTGGAAAACAATCTGAACATTCTGGGAGAATGTCCAAGTACAACCTTGTCATGTCTTTGCAAACAGAGGGCACTGAGGCTTGGAGCTGAGCTTCTCTGCCTGACGGATCTGCTGTAGCAGCTCAGCTTGGCTAGGAGCTCATCTTCCAGCCTCAGTACACACACCGGGCTTCCCTAAGTGTCTTTCCTGTTCCCCTGGAAAGTGAGGCAGGCAGAAAGGTTTGCAGGTGAACAGCAAGGAGGCAGTGTGGGTGTGCTCCTTTTTTTCACACTGATTACCATTTTATTTTCAGGTGGGAGTAGAAATCACCACTAATGAATGATGTGATAATTGGCAGCCATAAATCACCAGTTGCTTGGCTTTGCCACTTAACACAAGGAATTAGAGCTTTTCATGCCCCAAACTTGGCAGGTCTCAGTATATCTTCCCTTCAGGTCAAGGTGTACTGCAATGTTCAGGGACCGAAAGGATTTCTATTCAGTGAAAACATGTCTGGATTCCTTGAGATGAATCACAGGCATGAAGACATCCTGTGGAACCATGACTGAAGTCCTGCTCATCACCGAGACATTATCCTTCATCCTTCACCACCTTGTTTCTCCCAAAAGAATTTTTATCATTGACCTGTCCCCGGCTATATTGGAGCCACTTCCTTATGGCAGCTTCTACCTCTGGCCTTGCACGGTATTGTGAATTAATTTCCAGTGAGACACACAGACAGACACCTGAAATGTTCTTGTATGATGCTTCACTAGGTTTGGGGAAATGAAATTCTGCTATTGCAAAGCTACTCAAAAGTAGGGACATTTCTTATCACTTTATATCCATAATGTCTTCCTGCAAGGAGCTCCTGTTATGAGTCCAGGAGAAGACAGGAAATCAGGGTCCAGGAAGGGCATTGTCTAGTAAATGTTGGAATTCAGGCTAAGAGTCAAAGCCTTCAGCACAGCATTGCATACATAGTTTGAGAAATACATATTTAAATGATTTCAAAATTTTCTTACATTTTTCTCTACACATGTAGACTTCACATTCCCCAAAGCAAGGTCTATAGTTTCCATTACTTCCTATTCATACTCAGTACCTGTAAATACCTTTAGTACTTAAAAAATGCTTATGAAATTAAATGGGAAAGTTTCTGTGTTAAAATGAATGAAAAGTCTATAAATGATATTATTACATATTGTTGCATGTTATGTAATAGACAACACCTGTATTTCTTATTCAAAAGCTACTACAAAATTTACATTACCCAAGTAGTATTAAAACACAGACTTTAGCTTAAGCAATGGAAGATTTAAATATTTTCTGATAAATTAATATCTCTTTTACTCCAGTAATGCTTTTTAATGGCCTCCAGACAGACTGGATCAACACTACATAGTCCTGATTAATGAAAGATTTATCAAAATGTGAACTGACTTCAGAAAAGAGGAGATGACCAAGGAATCCATGACCCTCAAGCTCTTAAGAATGGGATTTAATTAAATGTTCTAGGAAACTGAGAAATAAGCTTCAACTCCATATAATATGCATTTTACATAAAAGATCTTCCAAAATCTTCTGGTTAATGTAATGTAAATATAGGTAGGTGTTATTTTAAACATTGAAAGAATCATAAGAATTTCTCCTTTAGTACACTGGAACCCAACAAAAGAATCCCTATTGCTTTGAATGCAAGAAGAGAGGTCAACAGCCAAGGAAAGGGAACCTCACTGGAGCCATTCTGAGAGAAGGATCAAGAGCATTTTCTTAGTTCATGAGGTAATTGAGAATAATGGGAGACTATCAATCCAAATTAGCTTGTATTGACTGTAGTTTAGATCTCTCTGTGCAAAGTGTTATAAGGAACCATTCAATTTACATTATTTTGCCTTTATTACACAATTACTAATTAAGGCATAATATCATCATTCCTAATTTCCCTGTTCTTTTTCCCCATGTATATAATCATCGTCATGCCTTCTAAAGGTGCTAAGAATAAAACAGTGCATGAGAACCAATATTTGTCCAAATTGATTTCTATAGGCTTCTTAGCTACTTTAAATGACTAGGTGATTTTATACACTTCACTCTATCTAGAGGAGAATTATTTCGGAATAATGGAAACTTTTGGTTTTATTTGATCAATGCTTTATGTACAAAAATGTGAAAAAGGATATTAAAGACATGTTAATCATGTTATCTAAGCGACAAAACCATTCTTCTTACTGAACATGTTTTAATTTAAATTTCATGACTTCTTGCATTCTCAAAATTCTATCTGGTAATACAGAAATAGGCAAAATTTCCACACTCTTTATTCTTCTAATGTTGAAAATTCTGAAATCACATCTATGTCAAACTGTTCAGCTATTTTAAAATGAATTAAATTTTTGGATAAAGATGATTGAGCAAACCCAAGTTGCAAATCTTACTTCGCCAACATCCGTAGAAATTAATATTTCAATGAAAGCCAGCACTTCAATAGTGGTGACTAAAAAAGGAATACAGTATGATCTTATATCATGAGATGTTTTAATATTGCTGCCAAGGAAAGTAGCATAGATTATGGTATGATGTGTGGAACTTCAAACCCTTCTAATCTCTGTAGGGTCAGTTCTAAAAATGAAAGGGAATAAAGCCCTGAAGATGCTTACTAGTTGTCCTACTCAAAGTTTAGAGCTGAGCAAGATCCCAGAGAGTACCAGAGGAGCTCACCAGATGCAGAAAGTTTTAGAGCAATATGCTGGGTTATAGGAATGAGGCGAAGTCTCAGGAGTAGGACAGCTCCTGGCTGGGTGTAGTAAGCCAGGTTTAGTAATTCTGATGGGAGGTTGGTAAACATAGCCTAGGCTATCAACATGAGCTACAGATGGCCACAGTTAGGCTTTCCCCTTACCCATTCCATTGCCCTCAGGCTCCATGAATATTCTAAGCAGCAAAATTAGCATCTACATGAAGCTCATGAAGAAAACATAAAGTTTATTGGAATTTTGTATGGGGTGAAGGGAGCCATTTCTTAGTGCCTCTGACCAAATAGAAATTTCAGACAGTGCTACCCTTTAAATATGAACAAAAGAAAATAGTTTCAAAATTATTTGAATTTTATAGAGAAAGCAAGAAAGTAAGGGGGATGTCAGAAGGAATGAAAAAAATATTAGAAATATCTAATTTCCTAATATTTGTACTCATTCATCTTCCACTCTGACATACAGCTTTTCAACCATTGGCATAAATGAATTGAAAGTTATTGATCACTTAAGACATAAGAGGGTCTGGGCAAGATTTAAGTCTTGTTAAAAACCACCAGGAAAACAGAAGTTTGGAAAGCAAGCAAAGTGACAGCCAATTCTGAAAGAAAATGCAACCAAAAGAAAAGAGGACTTGCCCCAAGATACTTGCACTACAGAAGAACTTAATAGGTATAATAATTCAATAAAAGAAAAATAGTGAAACAATTAAAACACAGAACAAAACATTTAAATATAAATGGGTTTTTTTATGGCAAAATATTTATTTTAGAAGACAAATTTCTGAACAGTCAACTTGGTGAAATGAATTAGAAGCATTCAGTAACCCTTATGAAAAGTTGAGGAAAATTAAGAGATTAAAGCATGGGAAAATATGCATAGGAAATAAACTAATTTACAGAGACTGGATTAAGGCAATTGGAGAGAAAATGATAGATACATTGAACAGACAAGATAGTAGGCCAATGTGATCAATGTTTTAAATACACCAATTTGAACAGACATATTGGGTATTTGTAACTGAAAAAGACACTATAAATATAAAGATTATAGATAAATACTTCCTAAATGAATGAATATCACATCCAACTTCCTTTTTAAAATGCTACTCACAAATGAATTCAAGCCAATCAAAATATGAACTCAGGCTTGCAGCACAATTAATTAGACACCTTTCCTACTTTCTAGGGAATTGTGAAGAATCTACTCTTATCAGTCATGCTATAAATTTAGACTATCCTTTCTATATGCTAGGAAACATTTTTTAAACAACCTTTGGGTTGTTCAAGTTCATAAGTTTTGTTTCTGTTAGAGTTACGCTGTTCTCAATCAGTTCCAATCAATGCCTTCAAATATTTGTCAAAAATACTCTAGACAGTTCAAAGGAAATATAGCTGATGGTATACTTGTTGATATCATTATCACCACTGAAATCTTCTGAAGTCATTTTCCCACCTACTTTTTTGATTTCCTGTTATTTTTGTTCATTTACCTTATACTCAACATAAATGCTTTTTAACCATTGTGATAAGTGAAGTGGAAGGTATTGATCACATAAGACATAGAAGGGTCTGGGTAAGATTTGAGAACTGCAAAAACTCCTAGATCTGTTCCCTCCAGCTGGACCATGAGCAAACTTACCAGGGATTCCTCAGAAAGAGGTCTGTTCCAAGTGATCAACACAGCATGGTATTGGCATAAAAATAGAGACATAGATCTGTGGAACAGAAAAGAGAATCTAGAGATGAGCTAGCCTCATATAGCCATCTGATCCTTGACACAAGTAAACAAAAGCATACACTGGGGGAAAGAATCCCTATTCAATAAATGCTGTTGTAAGAACTGGTTAGCCACATGTGAACAACTGAAACAGGACCTAAACCTCTCACCACTCATAAAAATCAACTCATGTTGGATAAAAGATTTAAACATAAGACACAAAACTATGAAAAATGTAGAAGAAAATGTGAGAAAATATTGGCCTAGGCAAAGAATTCATGAAGACCCTGAAAAAGTCATAGCAACCCACAAAATAAATAAATAAATTAGACCTTATCAAGTTAAAAAGTTTCTACACAGGGTCCGTGCCTTGGCTCAAAAGGGTAGGGCGCTGGCCCCATATGCTGGAGGTGGTGGGTTCAAACCCAGCCCTGGCCAAAAAAAAAAAGGGAAAAAGAGGGAAAAAAAAGTTTCTGCACAGCTAAGAACATAAAAAAGCAAAGAGACAGTCTACAAAGAACTCCAGCAAATCAATAAGAAAAGATCAAACATTAGAAGACAGGCAAGAGACATGAATGAAAATGTTTCTCATGAGGACAGACTAAAGGCCAAGAAACATGAAAAAATGCTCATCATCCCTAATTATCAGAGAAATACAAATCAAAATCACACTGAGGTATCACCTAACTCCCATGAGAATGACCCACATCACAAGGTCCCAATGCAATAGAAGCTGGGGTGAGTACAGAGAGAAGGGAACACTCATGCACTGTTGGTGGGACTGCTAACTAATACAGCCTCTATGGAAAGAAGTATGGAGATTCTGCAAAGGACTAAAAGTAGACCTACCAATTCATCCTGCAATCCCATTACTAGGTATTTACCTTGAAGTAAAAAAGGCATTTTATCACAAAGACATTTGCACTTAAATGTGTATACCAGCACAATTCACAATTGCAAAAATGTGGAAATAACCCAAGTACTCTTAAACACATGAATGGATTAATAAATTGCGGCATATGTATATCATGGAATACTATTTAGCCATAAAAAGGTAGAGATTTTGTAACTTTCATAATAACCTGGAATTAGATGGAATTACAGAACATTCTCCTAAGCAAAATATCACAAGAATGGAAAAGCAAGATCACACGCACTCATACTAAATTGGAACTAGTAGATTAGTGACTACATGCTCACATGAGAGAACAACTCCATGGAATCCAAGAAGCGGAGGAGGGGCGTGGGGTCTGGCAAATTCCCTCCCAACAGTACATTGCATGAGTAAATTGCACACTTCCTGGGTGAAAGATACAACTACAATTTGGACTTCAATATTACTAAAGCAGGCTAGGTGACCTAATCATATGTACCCCCATGTTAATCTGAAATTTTAAAAAATTAGTAAACATAAGTAAAATGTAAAAAAAAAAGTTTTACTGAAATTTCCTTATCACAGGAAATTTCAACATTACATTTGTCAATGAAAGAAAGGAAACTACTGTAAATTTTCTAACAGTTATAAAATTATTCTATATCTTGTATTGTTTTCTTGACTATGGTGGCAATCAGACGGTTGAAAAGATTGCCATAAGGTGTATTAATTAGGAATTGCAAAGATCCATGTTAAATATAAGATCTGATATAAAAATTGTTATATATAGAAGGGAGCTCAAGTTCTTCTTTCCAAATTTTACAATTCATGGCGAAAGTGTAGAAGTTTCACCTGAACTAAGAAATTAATATCATCCTAATACTTTGTATTTTGTTATCATAATTATATAATATAAATATCAAATAAAAATATTACCATAAAATCCCTTTCAAACACCTGGCATATCCCTCAGTCTATCTCTTCATACCTTACAAATAATATTTTCTGCTTCCCAAGGTATAAAAAAATTATTGAAGAACACTTTCAATGAAGACATGCACAGACCATACTTTCCTACTTTTAGAAATTCACCAAGATGCATTCACATGAAATATCTTTCCCACTCTTCCCTGCTTTCATCTTGTTTAAAAGCTCATCCTCCATGTCCAAGTTCAAGGAGCGCAATGGAAGATAGTCACTTTTTGTTGTTATGACCGGTAAGGATCCACAACACAATAACAAGAAGCTATGATTACCTTGCCACCATCTCTTGTATTATATCTGAAATTTTAAAAATTCCACTTTGCATGTAGAAAAGAAAACTAAAAACACTTAAAGTACAAGTTGATAATGTAAAGTGACAAGCCTCAGTGGGACGGTGGTGACAAGACACATCCAGAAATCAGAGCTAAGAGACCTATAAGTATAAACTTCATGGCCTAGGTCTGAAATCTTGTTTGTCTGTAAAACACATGTATATGTGTGATGAACAACATGGGGATAAGGGACACTGAGCCCCGTGCGGTTGAGAATCTGTATCTGACTTTTGACTACCCTAAACTTCACTACTAATAGCCTCTGTTGACTGGAAGCCTTATCAATAAGACTGATGAACACATACTCTGTATGTTCTATGTTCCATACTTTAACAAAGAAGCAAGCTAGAGAAAAATGTTATTAAGGAAATCATAAGGCAAAGAAAATACATTTACAATACTGCACTGTATTTACTGATGCTGTGAGTTTACATCACGTGTTTGCAGATGAATTGTCTCTGTGCATTGGTGGGTATCCGCAGCTGCAGTCCTCAAGCTACAGTGCCTACCTAGCAACTTAACATTTCCCTGTAATGTCATGACTTTTCTCTGCTTCTTGGGAGCACCAGCAGCATCGTTCGTGGCATTTCGGATGGGTCCCCTGGTGTTACTTGAGGTTTATAGTATTTCATTAAACATAATGAAAAACATGCGAGAGCTGTGAGAGATCACTTTTTACTGCAACACGAAATTTGCGGGGGGGGATTAGGAGCTCACCTGCCAATGAACAGCATCACACCAGGCTTCAAGGGGATATCTGTATCCCCCGAGCTTACCACCGTAGCAACAAGAGGTGGCTACAAAATTATTACAGTAGTACAGTATGTTATAGAATTAATTTAAGCAATGATTATTTAGTTCTGCATATTTATATTTGTTTAAATTTATCTCCACTGTAAATGGTACCATTTATAACCTGTGTTTGAGTGAGCTAAGTTCTGACACATTGTAACTTTTTATATAACAATAGATTTGTCTATATTATACAGTGGTAAATGATAAAAAAGACTAGTATCTGCAAATATTTTATGTAATCAGGGCATACATTTTTTCTTAATTTTTTGATAAATTGTAGGCTATGCAGGTCATCTGAAATTTTTTTCAAAGTAACACAAATATACAAAAATTTTTCCAAAAAATTCTGAAGATAAAGGAAATATTGAAATGAAGATATTTTGATGACATTTGGGATGTCCAGGGTAATACAAGGACAGCTTTGATGGACATTCCAGAAAAAGAGTCCCAAATTTGCTTTGAAGGTTGACTAGGAGCTGGTGTCGGGGTGCATAGCTTCCCAAGGGGAACACTTCGAAAGTGAAGACAGTGATATTCAGCATTGGGTAGGTAGCACATTTTCTAGAATGAGTTTACAAACTTAATTGTCAGCCCTTTGTATGACAAAAAATATGCTAACGGGCTAATGTTACTGGAAATGGTCTCAGGTATGTATTTAGGGCTTATATCCATTTATTCCTAAATTCACTATCTGTGCATTCAGCTACAGTCACAAACATGTTACGAACTAAAAGGGAAGCAAAAGGCTAGAATCCAACATTTCTAATTTAAATGAGCAGTCATATTTATTACAATGCCTTTAAATAAAAACAAGTGCTATTTTTAGAAGACAGTGATTACTATCTGACTGTGAAATCCTCCATCTTCCGAACTGGGAGGACTGATGTGTGGTATTTGAATAACTTAACTGTGGATATGAGCATCATCACCACGTTCCTTCACGATTATAAATGACTTTCACGTATAATTGCAGCCATCTGCTGCTCTGTTTGACCTTATCCCACTGTGTTCAAATCGCTGCTGGTGCTTAAGAAATCTTCACCTGTTCCATGGGTACCATTCTGCTGCTGGTTGACTATGAACTACAGGGGATCATCAAAAGGCCCATTATTCTTCTGGAGGATCCTGCCCAGAGCTTGGTGGGAGTGGAGGTGAAAGGTTCATACTGCAGAGAGCAGTACTGGCATTTTGGAGAAAACAGAGGCCTCTGGGCATTTGTGTAGGAATAATTCCAGGATCTTTTATGAATGTCTTTTTTTAGCTTCCATTCTGGCATCATCTGCAGTCTACATTTTTTTCATCTGATGCATCATCTGCATTCTACATTTTTTTTTCCACCTTTTTGAGGTTGGAAGAACTTGGATCAGCAGCCAATAAAAGCCTCCTCCCCTCCAAGAGTTTTTAAAACCCTTTGGAGAGGCATTTTAAAGACAAGGAGAATTCAGATTTGCTGTAATTTTAAACATGTAAAACATATTCGAAAGGTAAAGAATGAAACCAAATAAATGTACTACCTTTTCTTGAGAATATAAGTGATCCCCCATGCTCAAAACACCCAAAGGCAAGTACCCTCAGCAGAAGAGTGGATGAAAACCCTTATGTTCATTTTAAATCAATTCAAAAGACACTATGGCACATGTTTGTACATAGTTCTGGAAGTATTTATTATTTCAAACATTCCTATTAACTAATCTTTGCTAAGATTTATATTTTCCTTCATTAGATTAGGTTAGTTATTACAGCGTTCTTAGAATTTTTGCATTCCTAAGGTCTTATTTTGTGCTATCCTGGTCATCAAGACAAATTCTTGATGTATCCATCATCAAATAAAGCAAAAAAAGGCAAAATACTTGAAAAAAAGTTTCCTTCAAACTAACCCAGTTGTCAAAATGTGTGTAACCCCCCAGAGGCTGTTAGCCTTCGAGGTATGACTAGACTCTCAGCTGTACCACTTACCCTCTGAACTTGGACAAGTCGTGTATTGTTTCTGGGTCTCATTGATTTGATTGGTAAGGCTATTGTGATTTTTAAAAAATGAGATAAGGCATATGAAAGACTTAGCAGAGTATCTGACACAGTGCAATTATTATTTCTCAGAAGCTCAATAATTTTTCTTAATATTTGGCAGGGGGTGAGGTCTAATTTCTTCCCATACCAATATAACATTACTTCAAGGAAGTCCAAGTTTATGTTCAAATGGATTGTGTCACACATTTTGAAATTTATAATCTTGAAGATATTTCTAATATTTAATTTATAGTATTGTCACAGAAAATGGGAAGACATTTGAGAAAAAAAAATATATCAACCATGAAGTACTGTATACACTTAATGATGATAACACTATTCAAATAAGAGCATTGCTATTTTGATGATTAGAAATTGTACTTGAGATGTAATCAAGTTGTCTTTCACATCCTGAGTTATTAACTTTAATTTCCTCTACCCCTCCTCTAACCTTAATAATTTCTTCTATCCTGTGTGTCCTTATTGCAGTGACATGCCTCTTAGGATCTGAGGGTGTCTAATTTACCCAGTTTCTGTGAGAAAACTTTTCGGAGGATATTTTGAAATAGTCAGTAATCCCTCTTCCTAAAAAGACAATTCCTCAAGTACTTTCCTCTATACCTTTCCATTGTCAATAATGAGGCTATTTGGGGGTGGGGGAGTACCATGCTGGTTTCTGAACTATTATTACATGTGGCTTATAAAAATGACAGCCTTATTCTTGAATACTCTATCATGCTCAATCTGACTGCAGGCTGACAAAGCAGCTGATTCCAAGAATGGCACCAGTAGGAAAAAGAGAAAACCATGAGGAAAAATAACATCTTCATTTTTTTTTATTAAATCATATCTGTGTACATTAATGTTATCATGGGGTACAGAGTGCTGTTGCTATAGACAATTTGAAATACTTTCATCCAACTGGTTAACATAGCCTTCACGTCATTTTCTTAGTTATTGTGTTAAGACATTTATATTCTACATTTAGAGAGATTCACATGTACCCTTACAGGATAAACCACAGGCCCATAGGCGTGATCCCACCAATCACCCTCCCTCCACCCATCCTCCCCACTCCGCTCCCGTCCCTCACCCCTTTCCCCATATTCTTGAGCTAAAATTGGGCTATAGCTTTCCTATGAAAGCTATAAATTAGTTGCATAGTAGGGCTGAGTACATTGGATACTTTTTCTTCCATTCTTGAGATACTTTGCTGAGAAGAATATTTTCCAGCCCCATCCATGTAAACATGAAGGAGGTAAAGTCTCCATCTCTACATCTAATTATTAACATATATATCGATATATTTCCTGCTAAGACCTTTCTTTATGGTCATTTTGCTTGTATTTGCTGGTCCTATTCATATTGTAAGTACAATTATTATCTCCATTATTTTATATATATTATAACAGGCATTACCACACTCTTTTGGATTCCATATACTGTAAACCTCTAGGGAGAGGCCCAGAGCAGGTGGCATGAAAACCCCAACTCACCCAAGGCAAGCATTCAGTTTCTGCCAGAAATTAAATGGGGACTTTTTCTGACCTTTATTCATGACACTTGCTGTCTTAATGACTTTGACTATTAGACTCTGCGGTCGGCTCGGCGCCTATAGCTCAACCGGCTAGGGCGCCAGCCACGTACACCTAGGGTGGCGGGTTCGAATCCCCAGCCCGGACCCGCCAAACAACGACGGCTGCAACCAAAAAAAAATTGCCAGGCGTTGTGGCGGGCGCCTGTGGTCCCAGCTACTTGGGAGGCTGAGGCAGGAGACTCGCTTGAGCCCAGGAGTTGGAGGTTGCTGTGAGCTGTAATGCCACAGCACTCTACCCAGGGGGACGGCTTGAGGCTCTGTCTTAAAAAAAAAAAAAAAAAAAAAAAACTATTAGACTCTGCGGTCTTGTAGGTATTCTATAAATAAATTTATACAGGTCCCTCATTCACACACAAGAAAAGACCAGAACAGCTCATTCACCTGCCAATAATTCACTGTGTCTCACTGATGAAATCAGAAGCAAAGCCCTTGGCCATCTGTTCAGGCCCACACCTAATGTGTGGGAATTCCAAAGCAAGAGTGCAAATGAGGCCTGGGCCCCAGCCTGCTACCTTTCTCTTCTCACCCTCGTTTCTGCGTGACAAAGGCACTGTGTAATGTGCATAGTCCATCGTGAGCATTTCGAAGCTCATTCTAAATTTCAGGCCTGCAGGTGGGCTCAATGGGAAGTCAGACCGGATAGAAAGGCCCTATGAGCATCTACAGGTGGCTTAAGTAGGGAGTCTGGGCTTCTGCCCCCTGGAGGCCATTCTTGAATAAAGCACATGGTCTTCATTCCGCGCACCCTTTGGGCTCCATGTTGTAGCTGGACTCTGAGAGAAGGAGCACTGTGAGGGAGTGTGGAAGTGAGACAGGGAAGGGGTTAGCAAGGGAGTGCCTTACCACTGTGCCACTGTGGTCGACAGGGGCTCACGCCATGTAGGGACTGGCTCAGGACTGTCCTGATGGGGACAGGAGCTCAACAATGTATCCATCATCTATTATTGCTTCTGGGTCACTCTCGGGCATTTACTCTCCAGCCCTCCTAGTTTCCCTCTGGGAAGGCTGAGCCCAAGATCAGACACCCTGAAGTATGGTGCCCCGGGAAAGGACCCTGGTTGCTGGGCTGTGAGAGCTATACCATTACCTCCTTTCTAGAGTAAGTGCTAAGTGCATACATATTATCCTTCTCAATATATGGTAACATTGATACATTTAAAGTATTAAATCACCATATTGTTTAAAACTAGAGAATGAAGCGTTCCTATCACTGCCTAACACATAAGACATCTAATAACTTTAATTAAGATCAGAAACAAGGAAGCCTTGAATTTGTTTCAAGAATGGCCCAGGTTACATTCCAGATGGATCTTCTGTGCACTACTGTGAATTCAGTGATGGAGCAATACATTTCATCTTTCATGGAGAGGTAACCATCTTATGTCACTTACCGTTTAAGTTTACTCTGATGAAAAATTATTCCATTTACTCAAGCATTAGCTTATGGCTTAAGACAATCTGTTTTGTCTTAAAAGTGGTTTGACCCATGTCTGTTTTAAAATTCTGAAACAAATACTCAGAACTTCTTTTTGTATTTCAGATTGCTATGAAGGTACAAAGGTTTAGGTTACCTTATTTTCATTTCTAGGAAATTTTGTTGCATTTAAATCACATCGTTGTTCAGAGGTATAAATCGGGCATTGGGATGGTTAAAGCTGCCCAAGCTGGTGATCTTTGCATTCTCCTCACATCCTTCACCAAAGCAAATTTCACTCATATGAGCAGATGGATGGAAATGGACCAGCCTGGCGTTGATGAAGAGCCAGGAGGGTTTCGGCTGATGACGGACTCCTGCTAATCATAAGCACAGGACTTGGTTGCCAGCAAGAATATAGAATCACGGTTTCTTTAAAAGATGGGATGATTTCTCCAATTTAATGAATTCAGTTCCTCCTACAATCATTGGGGAGAGAGAAACAACCTTTCAAACTAATTACTATCCCTATAATTTGTTGTAAATATGATATTAAATCTAGCTTGAGGTTGTTGCACAGACTTCCAAGCCACATTTGAGGGGACTAACTTCAATTTTCTGAAAAGCAGCTGTTTTCACTTATGTATTTTAAGTACACTAACGTTCACATGTATTTCTATGTAGAAAATCAAAACATCATTCCTCTCAGTAAGATCTCCTTTTAGACGTCCTGAATCCATCAACAGGCATTTCACAGGAAATAGATAGATACACTTTCACAAATCCCTTCACAATCCAGCCTCATCCTTCTCTGCCAGGCATAGAAAGGTTCTGCTGATCCCTGGTTCCTCTTTTGCCCCAACCATCTCCTGAAAAAGTTCAGCAGCTTTGAAATCAGACAGGCCAACCGAGTGAACTTGAGTGAGTCTTCATCCTCTCGGAGGT
Source organism: Galago senegalensis (assembly GCA_963575145.1). Taxonomy (NCBI): domain Eukaryota; kingdom Metazoa; phylum Chordata; class Mammalia; order Primates; family Galagidae; genus Galago; species Galago senegalensis. The sequence goes on from CAUYTI010156219.1 coordinate 31,088, forward strand.
CCAGTTTGCTGTGAAATGGGTGTGGTAGACTCTCCCTGGGGCTGGCTATGGCCATTAAATGGCAGAATGCAGAAAGATGCCTAGTCAAGCAACGGGCACGTTGAACAGAGTCAATAAATGCCAGCCCCATTTCTCTCTGACTTTCCCTCATGTAAACTTGATTACAAATTCCCAAATCACTTCCTAAACAAATTTCTTAAACACGACTCAAACTCCAGCTCCTTGATGCCTTCCACCTCCACTCAAGCTTGGAAAGATAATATTCATAGAATCCAGAGGCACATCCCGTTCCAGCCACAACTCTCTGCCTGCATAACCCGCATTATCTCATTTGGTCCTCGCAGCCACCCAATGGCATCGTATTATAGAATCATTATCTGTATTTTACAGGCGAGGAAATGACATTCACCCAACCAGTAAATAACAGAATTGAGCTTCAAACTTGGATTGACACTCAACTTCTCTAAAAATTCATAGTTTGAAATTGATGATGTTAATTTGAGAAATAAATGTTATATCACTGGATTGTCTTTCATATTTTTTGTCTCAGATTGTATTAAACAAAGATTAAAACATCTTATTTAATGTTTCGTTTATGCCTTCTCCATGATTAAGCTTCTCGGGAACAAAGAGAATCAAGACTTATCTTCATTTCTTTAATTCATTTGACAGAGGCATGTTGGATGTCCACAGAATGTGGGGAATAGTGCTAAGAGCTGGGGTCCAAAAACAAATGACATATCTCCTGCCCTGGAGTAGCAGTTCCTGGCCAAGTGGGAACAATATCCGTCCATTAATATGTTATGGAAAATGTCATGACCAAAATGAGCCAGGGTACTAGTAGAGCCTGAGAATTGTGCCAATCCATGGGAAGGGATTCTCAAGAATCTTTCTCAGAGGAGATGCTTGGGATGAACTGAGTCTTAAAAAACACAAATATACAGTGTGGGGGGGAAGTTGAGTGGAGAAGTTAGAGGATTCTAAATAGAACATATGGAAGAAAAATCCCCCAAAGGAAACATTACACCTTAACCTGAGATCCAAAATTGATGAGCACAGAGAAAACTGGAGATGCTGAAACAAATTGGTTTCTATGTAGAATTAGCAACCTGCATGTCACCCTTGAAGGACTTTTTCTCCTATTCATCTAAAAGGACTTTTGTAAACATTTATGTAGCAGTTTTACCTCATTTAATGTTTTTTATCTCTTTTGAAGTTATTTGATATCATACGTGTGAAAAGATATAAAAGGTTAGCATACAGTTGAGCCCACAGTTAACAGAACATAAAGAAAAACACATGTACCCTGTTTAAGAAATGTAGCCTCAGTGGTCCCTTACCGGGTGCTGCCAGCTCCCTCCTGATCAGAACTACCACACTTTCCAACAATGACCTTTCTGAAATTTGAGTAAGTCATGGCCAGGTTCATATCACCAGATAGTGATCAGGGAAATGACCACCCAGAGTTACCACCAAGTAATGACGCCTGAAAACATATTTCTCACTTCTCCTTACGTACTAACTACATGTACCCGTGCACTCACATGCCTGCACGCATGTGTGTATCTCAATTATACACACACGCTCCTAGGTACACAGTATGTCTGGAACACCAGTGTTTAGAATCCTCAGTAACAGCGGCTCTCAACCTGTGGGTCACCACCCACAGGAACTGTATTAAAGGGCCGTGGCACTCGGAAGGTTGAGAACCACTGCTCATGAAGTTGCCTACTCTGCTTATTATTTTTCTTTGAGATTTATTTATGTAATTCTTTAGTTTGGTTGCTGCATAGTATTCTATGGAGTGATTGATGATACCAGAATTTATTTATCCCTTTTATTAATTATATAGCTGTTGAGATTCTTTTTATGTTTTTGGCTGCTATCAACAATGATAGGAACATTCGTGGAATTTTCTGAAGCACGTGTGCAAAAGTCTGTATGGTATGTGTGTCGAAATGACATTAAATCCACAACAATGAAGGACACTTCCTACTGTCTCAAATCCAGACAACACTGGGAATATCCAAATTTCTGTTCTACTATTGTCTAGTCCAGCTGAAGTTAACTCCTGTCTATTGTGGTCTATTTTATTCTTTTTTTTTTATTAAGTCAAATACACATAGATCATGGATATATTCATGCATATGTGGGGTGCAATGTGCTGGTTTTTTTAATACAATCCAATGTGATTACATTTAACCAATCAATACAGCTTTCAACTCATTTTTTTGATTATTGTGCCAAAACATCTATGTTCTACACTTCACAGATTTGACTTGTACCCTTGTCATATGTTCCATAGGTGTGATCCCTCCTTTTACCCTCCCTCAGTCTAACCTCTCCCCTCCTCTTCCCTCCCACTCCACTTCTCTCCATCATCCTGGGCTATAGTTGTGTTCTGTTTTTTACAAAAAAGGGTAAGTAAATATAAATAGGTTTCATAGAAGTACTGAGTACATTGGATACTTTTTCCTCCACTCTTGAGACACTTTACTCAGGAGGATATGTTCCAGATCCCTCCATGTAAACATAAAAGAGATAAAGGCTTCATCTTTTTTAAGGCTGCATAGTATTCCATGGTATACATATATCACAATTTATTGATCCATTCATGGGTCGAGGGGCACTTGGGCTTCTTCCATGACTTGGCTACTATGAATTGAGCTGCAATGAATAATCTGGTGCAAATATCTTTTTTGCTAAGTGGTTCTTGGTCTTTTGGATATACTCCTAGGAGAGGAATTACAGGATCCAATGGCAGGTCAATTTTTAGTTCTCTGAGTGTTCTCCAAACTTCTTTCCAAAAGGACTGTACTAGCTTGCAGTCCCACCAGCAGTGCAGAAGTGTTCCCTTTTCTCCACATCCACGCCAACATCTGTAGTTTTGGGATTTTGTTATGAGGGCTACTCCTACAGGTGAGACGGAGGGGGCTGGATCCTTCCCTGCGTGGAGTGTTGGTGTAGAAGGAAGTAAAGTCTGTTTTATTTTAGTTTGCCTATCAATTGACTGTGAAATATCTTTATTGTATTCTAAAAGTTCTAGAGATTAGTTTCTTATTTAATCCAAATGATGTTGAGCATCTTTTCATCAACTACCATGATTCTTGTATTTTCATATCAATGTCCATATTTCTATTGGACTTTTTGCCATTTTTGTATTGATCTGTAGAATACTAGTATGATATTCTTATATATACTGAAAATATCTTACTCTAGGTTGTGACTTATATTTTTACTTTTTTACATCATCTTTTGATTATTAAGGTGTTAATTTTAATACGTATGTCATGGCTGTTTCTAGTCCTCTTTTCATTTCTTACTTCTAAATAAAATAGTTGCAATAATATTTAATCTATAAATAAACTTGAGGAAGAATTCATCTTTACAGTAGTAAATCTTAAAACTCTCTAAGAACACAGTATTGTATGTATTTTATTTCTTCCAGCATATTAAAATATAGAATCATAATTTTCTTCATTGAGGTCCTTGAATTGTTAAATATGTAAAAATTTGAAAGAAAAAAATACCTTATAATAGTCAGATGATACGAATTATATGCAATCAAAAATACCTACAGGTAAATTGTTACAATCAATAAATTAGTATAGCATACATGAATTTTAGCACTTCGTTTAAATTTTTTTCCTATAAGCATAACCTGATTATTCTTTTGACAGCATTTTATAGATTTCTACCTAGAGGTCTTACACATCCTCAATAAACTTCTCCTTTGGCATTGAGTTTTTTGATACTATTGTGAATGGATCCATTTTTAAATTTCATTTTCAGTTTGTTGTTGCTAGAGAGAAATTCAGTCGATTTTTATGTATTGAGATTATATCTAGTAACCTTGCTATCCTGATAATAATCAGGACATGCTTGTAGTAGAAAAAAAATATAAATGAAGTGCCAAAATTCAGGGTGGTATGTAAATCAGTTTGACCACTTTGGAAAACAAATGGCCAAATATCAAAACCACAACACACAAAAAGGTGTGCACTGTTTATTAAATTTGGAGAGAAGCATATCTAACGGCCCAACAATAAAAAACAGAAATAAGTGCAGACCTACACACAGGGGGCTCCTGAAATGTTGAAGGAAAAGTTGTTGCTTATATCCTAAAACTAGAAAGAAACCAAATGCCCTTGAACGGTAGGTCAAATAGGTCAAGTAAGATAGGAACATGATGAAGGAACATTCATATCGGTGTATGTAACATACAACAAATCAGTCCAACTTATTAATAAACAATTGTGTTCTGGTGACAAAATGCTAAACCCCAACAAAAAGGTGAATCACCCTAAGAAAGTACCGGTTGCTTTTGTTTGGTTTTGTCTTTGAGATGATGGAGCACTGTGATTAGGAAAGGGCACCTGCCTGCCTCCCAAATAGCTAACACTCTGCTTTTCCTTGATGTAGGTTGTTTATGTTTTATAATAACTATTTAGGCAACACGTTTATATTTTATATGCTTTTCTCTATATGTTCACAATTTGAAACAGAAATCAACTTCTTTTTTTACTATACATAAAAGACGATGAAGTTGCTTAGGAAGAGAAAACAAAACAAACAAACAAAAAAACCTGCTTAGAAGGCAGATCATCTGTAGTCCCCATATTTTCTAATAAGGTTCCCATAGCAACCCACATAGCGTGAGAATGCAGTCTATTAAATTCACTTATGGTATTGACTTCCCTGACCAGCTGTCGCCAGCCTCTGAATAGAAGTCCTTCAGCCTGGCAGAAGGACGCCACAAGCTAAGTTTGTCAAAACAGAAGATCTATAGACCAGGAACAAGTCCACAAAGAGGTTGAACTGAAGATGCTGCGGGTAGAGTGCTGCTCATCAGTGGGTATCTCGGGAGCCACTTTGACTTACGGAGATTCCTTCAGACCAAGTGGAGCTTTATCACATGGTACCCAGTAACCACCACTGCTGTTTTATGGACAACTCCCCCTTCAACCCCAGGAAAAGCAATGAGTAAGAACCAGCTAGGGTCGAGAAAAGTGATTTTGCTCATTTATTTGTTTATTTATTTATTCCTTTGTTTGTTTCTGCCAGCAGCATGGAAGCACTCGTTTAGTTTGCAGAATTTTAGTTCGCACGGAGAATGCTGTGAACTAGGTAGGATTAACCACTTAGCTCTAAGAATTCCATCCCCTCTTTGGAATTCCCTGTGCTGGATCTACATAAACCATTTGCCACTGAGTGACATTTACTGCTTTCTTTACTATTCCCTCTGACAGATCAACCTTGGCACCTGAATTCCTAAAAAGTATCTTGCTATTAGTATGTCTCAAAATGAGATCCTAGTAGCAAAATCTCTCTCTCTACAAGTCTTCCCTTTTTTTTTTAAATTAAATCATAGCTGTGTACATTAATGCAATCATGGGGTACAATGTGTTGGTTTGATATATAATTTGAAATATTTTCATCAAATTAGTTAACATAGCCTTCACGGCATTTTCTTAGTTATTGCATTAAGACCTTTATATTCTACACTTAGTAAATTTCACAGGTACCCTTGTAAGATGCACCATAGGTGTGGTCCCACCAATTACCCTCCCTCCACCTTGCCTCTACCTTACCCTCCCCTCCCTCTCCCAGGCCTTCCCATCTTAATGCATGGCAACCATACGTCCAACTATTGACTCCAAATCCTGGACTTTTCCTGGATTGTTCTCTCTCAAACCCAAATACCTGATCTTTCAGCAATCAGGCAAACTCCCCTGAGTTTGCATTCACTTACAGGATAGAATTACAGAATTCAACACCAATGCAATCTGGCTGGGTAGCGTTCACCTACTCTAGTGCTGAAATCTTTGTTCAGGTCACCACTGCACCTGCTCTGGATCCAGCCAATGGCCTCCTTCCTCATCTTTATAAGTCTCCCCCTTGGCCAGCTTTTCTCAAAAAAATCAGCAGTAAGACAAATTTTGTCATTCCATTGTTCAGAACCATCCCGTGGCCCCATTTCAATCATAACCAACTTCCTTACTATAACCTACAAGGGCATATCGGATCCAAGTCCCTGTAACTTCTCAAACCTCACATCCTCTGTAACTCTTCTGCTTGTATATTCTGCTCTCCCACAACAGATGCCTTGTTCTCAAACTTAGGCTTTTCTGTGCCTGAAAACCCTCCCCCTCAAGTATCTACTGAGCTTGCTCCTTATTTCAATCTTTGCTCAAATACAACTTTCTCAGTGATGCCTTCCCCGGCTCTCTACCTAAAAAAATCAACTTCCTGCCCTGCCTTTCTAGCCTTTTCTTTTCTCCTCTATGCCTTCCTAACACTCAAAAAAGTCAGTCATACATATCTTACTTATTTGTCTTATTTACATTATCTCCCCTGCAAGACCTTAGCCACACGAGGGCAGAAGTCTCGGTCAGCTGTAATCATTGTGCACCCTCAACACCCATACAATGATTGTCTATGGCAAGTGGTCCTGCCTCATTGATAAGTTAGTAAATGAATAAACATTTCCCAAGATGTGTCATGCTGCCTACTTACACCTCAAGATTTAACAGCTGTTTCTTGTAAAAGAGATTTGGGGAATGAAAAAGGCTTAGGGACTTTGCAGATTCCATTTCCCCCTTGGAGTTTCACAAAGCCCATTCTCATATTGATGGATATGCGAATTTATATAATTTAAAAAGAGCATTTAATTTTTTTAGCCTAAGATTCCCTCAATGTGTTTGAACATGGAATCCCGTTATATACTCATGTAACCATTTATTTGTAATTTTTGCATCATCTGTGAGTATGTACAAGTATATATAGAGAGACAGATAAATATAAATGACCTCTTAAAATCATTAGGGAACATACTTTAAAAAATACTATGCTAGAGTATAGAACTGGATCTGTCTCTAAGTGCAATTTTATTGAACCAGTGTATGCTTTGCCACAATTTCTAGTCATTTGGCTCCATTTAGCCAAGGAAAATTAAAGGGGAGCTCTCATTTATGGCCTGGGTTTGATGAACAATGATGCTATGATGTGATCTATTAAAAAAAAATCTGTGAATTCACCATTGTAAATCATACTGCAATCTAAATATCAGTAAAATGTGTCCTGTTCAAAATAACTCAATAATACAAATTACCTGTATAAAAGTCATTCAAGTGCCAGCCAGAAGAACTGGGTTCAACTTCTGTCTGCACTACAAATAATTTTGATTTAACTGGTGGTTGACTTTGATTAGACCTGTGCATGGTTAACAAAGAAAAAATATATTTATTGATTTCGCCCTGCCCCAAGTTCAGTCTTTTTCACATAGTCCAGTTTCCTCATTGGTGAAATGCTGGCAATATTTACCTTAGAGCAGATTAACTGAGATAGCGTTTGTTTACTGCTGGGCAATGCGCCCAGCATATTGCAGTCGCTGGGAAAATCCTAGTCCCTTTACCTTTCTTTAATTGTCTGTTTCAACACAGTAAATTTGGCTTTGCAAAATGAGCTATAAATATAAACTACACAAAATACCTTCCGATGAATATACCTGTGATTTAGACATGTCATGCTTTCATGCACATTTTTCTAATTACCTCGGAGAAAACGGGAAAGCAAAGCCTTTCGTTGAAGCGCCATTATAAATGCTGATTCTAACAATTTGCTCTGTGCAGCAGGGACTGGAAAACATAATTCAGAGCCAAATTCTCTCTATTTGCCATAAACTCTTTCAACGATACTTTTCATTTAGTTTTGTTTTTCAGTGTGAAGGGATTTTAAATGTCATCTAGGTAAGAGTAGAATAACACTTCCAGTGTTAGGGGACCCAATATTTGTGTGTGTGAAGTCATTAAAAGTTACTTAGGGAAATCCAATCTTTCAGCAACATTTAAGAAGAATCATCTATACCTTAATCTGCAAACAGGTCATGGGGGGCACACAGGTGAATGCAGTCTGGCAGGACTGAAAGTAAAGCAATAAAAATGTCCCGGGGTAGGACCCACCCACTCTTGCTAGACTGCACTGTTAGTCAGATCAAAACAATGTCTGCAGGAGACCTTTTCGAGACATTTCTGAAGGGTAAAGACTGCTTTTGTGCTAAAAACGTCTTTGTTAATTAGCATAAGTTTAGAAGGGTGTCATCAAGGCTTAGAGCTGATTGTACAGAATCCTTAGGGAAGGGGGAATACATCTCCCAGTATTTATCTGTCTCCCCATCTAGGTGCAAATACACTGGGCTATAAGATTGGAGGATCGGGACTGGTTGCCATTTCAAAACAGAAGCTGTAAAGGTAAAATCAGAAGACTGCATTCTAGTAGCAAACAACCAATAAATGGTTACTAATGAACCCCCAGCTTTGTCTGTGCTCAAGTAAATGTAGGCAAGTCTGTTAGCATCGCTGGGCCTTAGTTCACAGTAAATACAGGGCTCTGGATTCCAGACAAAAAGGCCTCAGAGATTACTTTCAGCCACAATGTGCTATGATCCTGTAACTCTTCATGGAAGTATTCTAAACAAAGCAATGATACTGGCAATACTAAATGCACGGCCCCCAAGTGTGTTGGTTCCCTTATTCCATTAATTTAGTAGTCAGTGGGATAGGTAAAATGATGCATTTACAGCAATTTTGAGTTAGTCGAAAAGCTTGAAGACATATTGATCTGGTTTGAACTTTAAAAAAGGCTCAGAATTGCCAAAATTACATCCCTCTTTCTATTAAAGGACTTTCAAACTCATATATATGAAAGGTACTGCTGGGGAGAGTTGAGCTCCAAGAAAGGAAAGAAAATAAAGAAAATGCATTTTTTTTTAAAGATAAATGAGGTAGGGAAATTGAGGGCATATGAAAAGAGGACAGGTAATAGGGGAAAACAAAATCCACTCTTCCATGAAACCATGTTGAAACCAAGGAAATGAAATCATCTTTATTTTATAAAAACATCTATGGTAGAAAAATGCAGAAGAATAGAGAAGCCTTTATAGCATTTTCAACAGTAGATATTCAGACATATGAGTTAGCACTTGTATGTGATAGAATCTCAAACTGAACCAGATCTTAACCGTTTTCAAAGACTAAAAGGGGACTCATTGCCAAGTGACACCCCGTAAAATTTCCCTAAAAGATGCCCTATAATTTCTTCAAAGACTGAGAGTCATTGCAATTGGCTTATAATATATATTTTATTTTTAAATACTTTTGAAGATCTATACTGACATATGATACAATTCTTATTTGGTGTAATCATGTCATCCCCATGAGTTTTCCAAATTCAAGTACTTTATAAGCCAACAGGAATTGCAATGCATTCATAACATATGTAATGACTAACATTACTTATATCTTATTGGTTTTTCAACAATGCTAATTTGGCAGTGATGTCAGCCTCCTAAGATTTGGGGTGTAATACGTAATCTCTCCCTGCAACCATAGATTCATCCTAGCTCAGGAGAGACACGTTACAGACCTCAGAGAAACCTCTGGCCTGGCCAAGGACAGCACCTTTAATAGTCCTGGTTCAGCTACAAGAACATAATGATTTGGCACTCTTTTGTCAAGACTGTGTGAGAAAACTCACTGTGTGTCAAGAAAGGGAGGAAGACCATCATGTTCTGACGCTGAGAAAAGGCTAAATGGGAGATGCATTTTATAATGCAAAATAAAAAAAAAATCAGCAAAAGACTTCAGGAGAAAGGGGGCAGGAGAGGAACAAATTTCTACTGGTGCAGGCAAGGGGAAGCCTGGACTTCATCCTTGAGAAGTAGTATCACACTCAAAAAAATCATAAACAAAGATAAACAAGCACCTTAGAAATTTTATGTAACCTGGGTGGCGCCAGTAGCTCAGTGGGTAGGACACTGGCTGCATATACCTGGGCTGACCAGTTCGAACCCAGCTTGGGCCAGCTAAACAACAATGACAATTGCAACAAAAAAATAGCCAGGAATTGTGGCAGGTGCCTGTCATCCTAGCTACTTGGGAGGCTGAGGCAAGAGGATCACTTAAGCCCAAGAGTTTGAGGTTGCTGTGAGCTGTGATGTCACAGCACTCTACCAAGACAGTGACATAGTGAGATTTTATCTCCAAGAAAAAGAAATTATGTAACCTAAATAGATAATAAAATCATCAGGTGAGTTCATATTTATGTTTATCTCTATTAAAACTGTAGGATTAAAAAAAAAAAAAACTGTAGGATAATTATAGTCTCGAACATGCCCCCAAGGATCCAATCTCACTCTCTTGTTAGGTGACAAAATTTCTGTAGACTTCCATTCCCCTCCCCCATCCCTTTTTGTCCAGCGTTGCACCTTGGGTGTATGGCATCCAGATAACTGCCTTATTTGTTCACAGATCCGCAGCTCATGGGGAACTCTACTCGAGTTCCTGAGTTTAAAGATCAACACATGAGAAGCTTTATCCTCTGCTAGACTTAATTTTGATGATTAGATCTGAAATTTGGGCTGTTTTTGTAATGACATCATAATGGCCTTATTGTCTTTCACACTATTTGGAGGAAAGAGAGACAAAAATCACAATGACACTCCAGTCAAGCAAAATCAGGGTAGAAGGCATAAACTCCTGCGGTTACATGATGAGAAGTAGGCAAAAATAATACTTCAGGACGCAGACGCACCGTGAAGATGTGTTAGGAAAAGGTGGAGGGTCTTAGTGTCCTGGCACACCAAAATCGCATGCGGAAAAGACAGGCTTGCAAGAGCATGTTGTGTTAAAAGAAGAGAATGCAATTCTAAATGGTTGAGAATGGCATAAGCAGAGAATGTAAAGCTAGCCAGGGAGTGGGGCAGGATGGGCCTAAAAACTGGTGGTATTTGGTGCTGCTCTGGGCTTGAAAAAGCTCCCCTAGTGAAATGTGACAAAAGAAACAGGAAATAAAGTAGGATTTTTTTAGACAACAGAGCATCGATGACTCTAGAAATAATACCACACCCACAGAACCTATTCTATCTGTGCAGAAGACTGACTTCCTGAACTAAGGTTGGCAGGTCCCATGTAGGGTCCAGGAGAGGGACATCCACCCACTCTGTGCTCTCACCTGTATCTCCTTGGCCAGCATTCCCAGAAAGCAATGGAGGGGGGGACCACTGAGGGACAGGCCACAGGAAGGGACTGGAGGGGATTGTCAAGGTTCACTCTACCCATGAGGGTTTCTGGACTCACACACACAACCAGTACACAAACCAGACAAATACTGTGTAACTCATTGAGAAATGAACAACGTAAAGACACAGTTTGAGTGCACTAACATATGCCAAAAAGTGCATACGTAGTGTGTTATGTCATCAATATTTATAAATAATAAAGCTGGAGAAGGGGTAGATATTGGGATGGATAGATAGATAGATAGATAGATAGATAGATAGATAGATGATAGATACAAGGCAAATAGCCCACGTCTCACAGCATCTAGGAGATGAAGTAATGATTCGGCAAACATCACACTGCTTGAATCCCATTATGTACCTTTTTCTTGTAGCAATAGAATACTAGAATCTTTGGACCACTACTGTGATTCTACGGGACAACTCTAGAAAAACAGATACCTTGATGTTCATGTGGTAGGAACAAAAGGCCGCTTATTCTTATTTAAAAATAACAAAACAAAAAACCAAGAACATTTGTGACTGAAGTTAGCAGCCTGAGTGCAAGGGGAAAATGAATGGGTAGGGAACAGATAAACACACAGCTGTTATTGCTTCATTAATACAGCCTTCAACTGCATCTTCTCGGAGGTCAAATGCGGCTTTCTTCCTCAAAAGCTGATTAACTAAGTTAGCATGCTACCGCTTGTTTCTGGAAGCATCCATGTCTGGGGCGTTAATCGGTTTCACTCACAAGGAGAACTTGGCTTTGATATACTTCATCAATTGCTCTGACAGCAGGCCTACAATCTCCAGAACCAATGATCTTAGGGGCTACATTTGCCTTGTTAAACAGTTGTAGCTGCCGAGATAATTTGGGAACAGCTTAGTATTATTTTTGCCTGATTCCTAATGTAACAAGCAGAGCTGCCCCGGGGGGGCTCGCCACTCACTCTTACCGCAGCCCTTCTACGGGCTCCCTATCGTCTGCTTCTCCATTGGTGCCCCCCTATTAACTCAAGCTTCATGGGGACTGGATTGAGAGACAGAAATGGGTTTGGGGGCCCCCCTTACTGTGCTCATGGCCCTACAGCTGTGGCTGACAGATAAACTACTCAAAAATAAGTTAATTTAAATTTTATGCAAACAAATAAGATTTTATAGAGATACACCCCATGCAATACAGGAAACATATCTATCCCAAACAATTATTTGTTGTGTATCAAATTTAACTGGGTTTCTCAAATTTTTATTTGCTAAATCTGGCAAATCCACCCACATTGTACCTTCAAGAGCCGAGCCCTGGTTGACTGGATTTACATCCCTTGCCTGATATGCTTAGGGCCTAGCACAGAGTAAGGCCAGGGAGTATCACCGTATTTGGAGAAAACGTGTCAACAGAGCCCGGACTTTGAAATACTTTGATGCAAATTATAATTCGTCTTTACTATTGATTAATTGGACAGATTTCTTTGACTTTCATTGGCCTCATGCCTTCATGGGTACAGTGAAAAAAAAAATGACCTTCCTAGACTTTTTAAAAAGACTCATTTTCTGTGCCTGCCCCCCTCTCTCTTCCTTCCCCATTAACGGCAGTCTCACCGACGCTTGGTTCAAACATGGATAACTGTCTTGAATACATATCGACTGGCTCCCCTAGTTTGGTTAGCCCCACAGGACACAAAATGAATGCCAGGATCAATTTTTCCCCAATGAAGAATCCAGCCACTCAAATTAGGGTGATTTTCTACATTATACAGCTAAGATTCCTGGTGATCTCAAAAGGTAAAATGAGACAACTCCTATGAAATCATCTACCATGCCCATCAGTCACAGCGCTGGTGAACATTAATTCTCTGACCTCTGCTTATCTTCACAACTGAGTACTTGCAAGCTCCATCAGTCAGAGGAGCCTGTGTGCAGTGTACTTTCAGTATAGTGATGTCTTGTGCTTCAAGACTCATGAAAATAACGAATTAACTAACTAAAGAAATAAGTAAAGTGGATAAGCTTCTTCTGAGAAATGTGAATACAACAAAGACGTAAGCTCACAGGATAAGCAAAGTTTATCATCTTTCTTCATCTGAGCCTGATCCTATTGGAAATATTCAAGTACTTCTAAGTGAAGTGGGAGCTACAAATCTTTCAGCATTATAGCATTTTGTTTTGTGCTGCTGCTTAAGAAGAGGAGATCTCCAGAAATAATATTAGGGACTGAAAATTAATCTAGCTGGGGGTGGTGGCTCACGCCTGTAATCCTAGCACTCTGGGAGGCTCAGGAGGGTGGATTGCTTGAGCTCAGGAGTTCAAGTGCAACCTGAGCGAGAGAAAAACCACCAGTTCTAAAAATAGCCCAGTATTGTGACAGGCACCTGTAGTCCCAGTTACTTGGGAGGCCGAGGCAAGAGAATCACTTGGGCCCAAGAGTTTGAGGTTGCCATGAGCTGTGACACCACAGCACTCTAGTGAGGGCGACAAAGTGAGACACTGTCTCAAAAAAAAAAAAAAAAGAAAAGAAAAGAAAATGCATCCAGATATAAGATGCATGGCCCAGTGTTTCATTGGTGATTTGCTTATACTTTTTCTTTTTAATCATTTAAATAAGTTTAAAAGTTAAGAAAGATGTTTAAATTTATTTTAAAGGCCTTACTTCAGGAAATAACGATTGAATCCTTATGCTAAGCTTTGGGCTGCAGATGCAAAGTGAGCGAGTTCTGCTGTCATAGAACTCACTTATTTTCTCCTGAGGAAACGGGTAAGAAAAAGTGAAGAATAAATCATTAATAAATACAATGGAGAAAACAAAGGAGGAAAATATGGGTGAAAAGGACATAAAATCCAGTGGCTCAGTAAAGTCTCTTAGGAGGTATATTTTAATGGGGTGTTTATGACAAGAAGGAATGGACCTTGTGCAGGTAAATAAGATTAGCTAGTGCTCGTGCAAATGTCCTGAGGCAGATAGAGAAACAAGGGAAAGGTGGTGTGGCAGAAGCAGTCAGGAAGGTAGGCAAAGCCACCTAACCGAAGACATGATATGGCAGTTTATAATGCACACGCATCTGAATTTTATCCTAAATCCCCTAGCAAATTTTAAGCAGGGGAATGACATGATTTTATTTACATTTTAAACACACAGTTATTTGTAATTGAGATTATGATGCACTTCCCTTTGCTGAGGAGAGCCAGTATCTCTAAACCCATTGGTTCACCCTGCTCCTTTTTATTCTAACATCTTCTTGAGGGTATTTTCCACCTCTGCCAACAAATGCTCCTCTGTCCCTCAAAGACCAGTTCCAGGTCCAGCCTGTGAGTGACTCTTCTCATTGCAACTCATCCCACCCCCTCCCCAGGCATTTGGCCTTTGCTGCTTTCTGTGCACTGGGAACAGGCTATATGCAAATTCATCTTTTTAATGCTCACAGCGCTGCTCATGTGGTGAATATTTGAATTACAATCCCTAGGTTTGTCCCATTCCTGGGGACTCTGCACTCAGTACCTTCAGGCAAACTCCACGCAGAGCAACTGACAGAGCAAGCTGTTTAAGGGAAATCTGATCCCTGCAGGAAACTGCACAAGGTTTTCTTCCACAACAGGGTAATTTTATACTTCTTTCAAAGGGCAGACCGGTGGCGGCAATCTGCTCTGACCCCTTGACCAGCCACTTCACCTGCCATTCTCCTTCAAGTGCATCGTGTTTATCCAATTACCTGGGACTCCTTGTCATTCCACAAAGCCCTGTGCTCTTCCATTTCTTATTTCCCTTTCTTCTTCCTTTCCCCCCTTCCTCACCTGTTCTTTCTCCATCTTCTGACTGTAGGAATTTTTTTTTTTAATTCTTACACATAAAGGTGCCCCCAAGTGTTCTGATGAAAGGTGGACTCTCCTTCTTCTCTTCCTTTATCACAGGATTTACCTACATCCTCTCCACCAAACTCGCATCTTTGGACAACTAATTAAGAAGTATTGCCTCTGATCGCCTTTCTCCAAAATTCACAAATGGAGAGATGTGTGTATACCAAAGGCTCTGAGAAAGTGCAGTAGAGGCACAGGGCTTAGTGCTTCCCACGCAGATGCGAATTCATGCCCAGGCCTGTGAAACATGCATTAAAACCATGGGGTTCTATTAGGTCAATATAGGTCAAGAGATGTGTGAGTTACATTTGCTTCACAAGGTCTCCAGCTCAAAACTACAACCCACATGGCAGTTAATGTGTTAATACCCTATGTATGGTGGGAAACCCTGATATGGCCTTTTATAAAACAAAACAGAACTTCAATTAAACTGTTTTGCATGAATTTCCAATAATTAATTTACAAGTCTACCCCATGCAATGAACTATGAACTTCTCAGGAGTTTATTTCATTTGACTAAGTGCATCTCTGGCCCGGAGCTAGTCCTGACCTCTCACGGAGGCTCCACACATTATTGAGAAGAGCCACTATCATTTTCACTGTCTTCTTTGCTGTATCTTTCTTTTTCTTTTTTATTTTTCTTTCTTTCTTTTTTTTTTTTTTTTTTTTTGAGATAGAGTATCAAGCTGTCGCCCTGTGGTGTCTCAGCTCACAGAACCACAAACTCTTGGGCTCAATGATTCTCTTGCCTCAGCCTCCCAAGTCGCTGGAACCCACCACAACACCCCGCGATCTTAACTGCATCTGTAGAATTTCCATCCCGTA